>MU622371.1:29890-59443 GCA_025399235.1 Backusella circina FSU 941 | reverse complement strand
ATGACAGTAGAACCGGAGCGACAGTGAGCCGAGAATACGAAGACAGTGAAGGTTCTGTGAGTGGAGATAAGAATGTTTCTCACCACAACTATGGTACGTTTAACCGACATTTACGTAATACTGTCGAGGATGGTGTTTATTATGGCTAAGATGACGTACAGAGACAATGTTGGCATTCCTACCTTGAAACTTACTAAGACTTTTCACATGTTTCATGTGACCATTCAATAAAACTAAAAAAAAAAAAAAACCTTTTTTTTCAAATTAAATATATAAAGTAACATCTACGACATAAACTCAAGACATGTTTCCGTTGTCTTTGGTGTTCAGTTACCGTCCTTACACGGGTCATAATGACAGGATGACTCTCATCGTGATGAGGAGGAGGGCAATGAGTTAAATGGAAAATTTTTTCACGAAACTGTGAGGTAAAACATAAACTATAAATTAAAAACAAGTAGATAGGTACTTTTATTGTGGTATATTGAAAGCCGAAATATGTTATAAGCGTAACATAACTAAAAACAACTAGTAACAGTTATTATTATTATTTTCTTATATGTAATTGTGTTTCCTATTCAGATAATTTATATTAAATAAAAATATATGTTTAAATTCCTCTGTAAACGAACCTAATCAAATTTTTTTATATGATAATGCAAACAAAGAATTCTCAGGGGGTACTTATCTACAAAAACACACTTATGGTACGTACTTTTCATGAGAAAAATACCAGTTAAGTTGAACATACAAATTTTATTTTTCATTTTACTAGTGGAAAACTAGCACCTATCTTTTAATTTAAACAGAATGCTATTGGTCTGCAAAGCTGACAGTAAGAAAATAAAAGTTATCCGAAGAGGAATGTTATGAAAACTAACTTAACCTCTAGGTCTTCTCGTTGACTTTAGTTTTAAGTTTGAATGTTTTTTTTTGTATGAATTCCAAAAAGAAAAAATAAGTATTTGTTTAGATCCTATATAGACAACTGAGTAAGCGATAATTTTTATAATAATAATTATTTTTTTTTTTTTTTTTTTTTGCGAACCGGTATATTTAGGACCTTCGATAAAAATTATAATTTTTTATTATTTCTCACTTGTGTTTCAACTGGGCGTAGAGGGAGAGGAAAAGAAAAAAAGGGTTTTTATCCATTTAATCATGGACTAAATAACATTAAATATTGTCAACATAGTGTGTATACGGTATACCTTGTCACGCTCATTTATCTAACCGATTATTTATAACCTTCACCGAGAAAAATAATAATAAATAAATAAAGGCGTCTGCTGTCTTTCCCTATAGAAAATATAACTCCGATAAGAAAAAAATCCCGATTAAGGCTAAATATATATTTAAATGGAAAAAAACTACCCTAACTTGTAACGGAAATCTTACAAACAGTTAAGTTTTGTGGTACGTCTTCTGATGATACCGGAAAAAAAAAAAATCTATATCCTAGTATAATGTTGACTTCCTTGCTAGATTAGTTAGTTATAAACGACTATGTCTTTCTTCCCGTATTTATTTTCACAACATTTCTGAAGTAAATGCCGTTTATCCATACAGATATTACCAGAGAGAGACACACATGGGTTTAGAAAACTTATTAAACAAACCTGGCAATAAATTCAGTAGTGACAATGAATTTCATTTGTATGTAATAACTGATATAAAGAGAAAAAAAAAAGAAATGTGTTTTCTTTTTTCAAGATGCTCCCTCTCTCTATTTATACAGATAGTAAAGTAATTCTAAAATTGGTATAGTTGTTGTCATTAAATGGGTGCTTCGTCATTTGTCACTCAGGACCCGTGTCATTTCTCCTTCCATCTCCCTCTCTTGAATCTATTGCAATGCGCTATTTTAAATTGCATTACTTTTTTAAAAAAAATACTGAGAGGATGTTCTGCTGTAGCTGACAAATGCATAGGTTTCGATAATAATTTAAACAATTTCTTTGTCTATTTTTAAATCATGCAATTTTGTTTATATTATTTCGACCGAATATGGTCAAAATACCTCCTTAATCATAGACGTCTCGTCTTAAACAAGTAACACCGTGATTGAGTTCCGCGAGTAAAGGTAACTGCTGCGTGAGGTTTTTGCACTACAAAAGAGATAAAAAAAAACAGTAGTATATTCTTTACAAAAATAAGTGAGACAAATATACATCAGGTTCCGAAATCACATAAAATGTTGTATCACGAACTTATTTATCTCTATGATGAAATATGAAAAGTTGATTTGAAATGCTGAGTTATTCATGTTGAGAATAGCAAATATTTACACAGCAGCAGTAGGTTTTTCTGTTGTATTAAAAAGGGTGTATTTCCGACAACTTCCATTCATTTCAAATTCAGAGGTTGGCATTTGTTGAAGTGTAACCTTTTAAGTTTTAATATTAGTCTTTCTAAAGTAAAATTCATTAAGTTAGTATGCCTCGGAAATGACTATTATGAAGGATGACTTTATTCTTGAAGAGTTAAAATCAAAGGCTATTTTTAAAAAAATACTTTTTCTTGTTTTTTTTTTGTTGTTGTTGTTGTGCCAAACTTTTATTAATCTTTAACTATTTAAAACTATACACATATTATGCTATTACAAAGAGTGAGATGGTATTGTGCTATACAGAGCGTTTTTTCTTTGTTTTTTGTTGAGTGGGAATCTAAACTTCATCATCACTAGATAAAGTAAGATCAATCGTGTTATTATTATTAGAAGGTCTCTTTGCTGGAGGTCCTTGAGCATGATAGAGAGGACGGGACTGTTTTCCAGGTACTGGCAGCGTATTCCCGTTTCCTAAAGGTGCATTTGGGTATCCATTAGTAATAACAGGATAAGGTAGATGATATCCGTTTGTCATAGCTGGTGGATTACCACCGTACGGAGAGTAGTTTTGTTGCTGTTGTAATTGTAAATGAATCTGTTGCTGCAATTGTATTTGAAGAGGATCTTGCAAAGTATTCTGCATTACCACCTGTTGTTCGGGTATTTGATTTTCAGGTTGATTTGTTTCTGCCTGATTACCATTCATTCGACTATCATCAGTATCATCATTAGTATCATCATCATCACTATCATCTAAAACAATGACGGTATTGTTGTTATTTGATCTTTCATTAACAGGCTGAAGTAAATCGACACTTCTTTCCACTTCCTCTGTCTTTATTGATTTCTTATTATTCGTATCATCCTCATCGTCGCTTGAGTCGAAGGACTGTGAATCTTGTTGTTCATTCATAATTATAGTTCCATCTGGCTCGACCTTGACACTCTCCACACTAGACGGTACCTTTTGCAACATGTCTGAAAAGTATTCATCGATGGCAAGATCCTTTGAGTCTGCAATATGTTTATAACAGATGGGACAGCTCCATGTAGGTGTTTGTTCATTCATCACCAAGAATGTATTAGCATCAAAGCATTGTAAATGGTTACAATGAATAGATCTGCATGGTATTTGTATTCGAATAAATGCAAGCTATATGTGAATATTGTAAGTATCGGGTATTTATAATAGAAAATAGAAAAACTTACGGGGCATTTTGTTGATAATGTTTCTGATTCCATTACAATATCTGCATCCTCAGATGTAATCTTCACTAAATGGGTATTGATAGCATTATAAACCACACACTTTTTCATTTCTGTAAATATATACACTTACATTTTTCCAATACCCTTTCCTTACTCAACTGACCAGATCTCTTCATTTCCTCAATAAATGATTCAATTGTTTTCCTCTCAACAATATAAATAGCTGCTACAAATTGCTGATGTGTCTGAACATAAAGTAATTCTGCTCTATTGGGCCCTGTTTTATTTATACCTGTAGTAAGATCGGCTGGATGGATCGTGCCTGGTTTTCCTTTTATACAGCGTAAAGCCTAGATATATCAAATTAAAACACAGTTTTCCCTCCTCTTATATCTCGTATACTTACAGTATTATTCACAACAGTCTCATTAATCTTTAATTCACATGTATTAGGAAATTCCAAAGGTAAACCTTTCTCCAATGACTGACTATGTGTTGAATATACAGCACAGCAAAATCGAACTTGATACTTTGCCTTTCCATCTTGTTCTAATGGCAGTGATAATAATCGTACTTGTTCTGGTGTCAAATCAAACTGGAATTTACTTGTATTTCGTGTATTCGATGCTATATGTATAATGAGTATATATAGTCTCTCTCTCTCTATTTACTTTACTCTTCCTTTTTTACCTGGTATTAATTGAGGCTGTTTGATCATACTCACAACCTTAAAGAAAGGTTCCATTCCAAAGGTTACTTGATTCAAAGTAGTAGCATTCTGTCTCTCCCATAATGCTGGTCTTGCGTATCTTGATCTTGAGCTTACAATTTCATTATTATTATAACCCCAATGAAACCTGATATTGTTGTCAATGATTTTTATATTATATATATCTGAATCGATACACTTACTTTCCCCTTGCTTCACTATTGACAATATTTACTATCGAGTTGATAACACTATGTCTTTGCGTTGAAAGTAAACTCATTAGAAAAGTTGAATATCGGCTGATTATCTCATTCTTTCGCCCGCTGGTAGACACTCGTTGCTGTGTACGGATTAGATTGTTGGAATCTCGAATAATGTCATGAAGTTCTTTGACTTTGAGATAATGTAGATCTTGCTGTAGAATACTCTCCTTTTTATTTTTATTAAAAAAAATAAGATTAACATTTTAAATAGTGCTTTGCAAAACAATTTACTTGATCGTTCATTCTCTTGATGGAGTAATTTTAAGGAATGGACTTCTTTATATCAAAAGAAATAAATGAAAAAAAATTAAAGAAGAAGGAAAAATAAACAAATAAATTATATAAAATAAATAAATAAGAGGTTCCATTTTTTTCGTTGTTTGATCATAACTTATATTTCACTCTTTAGTTCTCTCTCTGCTATCACTCACTCACTCACTCTCTATCACTCGCCTTCTGTGACGCCCTTTGTGTGACTTTTCATTGGATTTGAGGTTTCAAACAACTAAACTCACTTTTATTGTTCAAACGTATGGAAAAGACAGACAGGATAGAAATATGTTTGTGGTCATGTGAACTATCATTAGTATGAATAATAGTTCATCTACTCTATTGATGCGTTACTTTTTTGATTTACAGTCAAATAACAGTAGACAAAATGAATCATTTTTAACAGCACATGTAAAAACAGCGTATATATCTTTTTTATGAGTGAATTGACCACAATTCAAAACAAAAAGAGATAAATCCTGATTCATTATTGTGCCTTTTTTTATTGACGTCATTCCAATGATGTTAAAAAATATGTATTCTCATTTGGTATGACCAAACTACTCTTTTTAATATTACTACACATATAAATGAATAGACTTCCAGTTGAAGTACTACTTTGCATATTCAAACTCTTGCATCCAGCACAAAAAAGGGAATGTCTACTAGTATGTCGCTTATGGCATCATGTCATAGAATCGAGCTGTCTATGGGACACTATCATCATTACTGGAAGCAATGCACTCAAGCATAGTATACAAGGAGATCAAACCCAACAACTCCTCATTGAAACTCGAAATGCTGTTGAACTGAATTCACTCCCACTTTTGTTTCCATATTTACACTTTTTATACATTTTTCAACAAGACGACTCTAATACAAAATACGAAAATATCGATGTAGAGAATTTCAACAGTTGGCAGCATCATCTCCAATCTATCGTTGGGTACAGTCTATTACACCATGTACTGAGTACTGGTACATATCATAAATTAACAAACATCACATTAAAGGATGATCCATGCTATATGGAAGCACCGTATACCAATGAACGCATATTTAAATGCTTTCAATCCACGCCTGCTCTTTCTATTCTACGACTGGAGGATTTTGAAATTGAATTTGATGATTATGAATTCCTGCATGAATACGCACCATCACTCACCTCACTTACATTGTGTAGAGGCGCTATTGAAGATACCCCAATGCCAAATATCGTTATGCCTGCATCCAAAATGACACATTTACAAATTGATTGGGTAAACTTATCAGGGTATATGCAAGCTAGATTGGTCACTTTTATTATCCAAAAATATGTGAATTTACAGCATTTTTCATTCAGAATGCAAGAGAAAAATCTAGAATCAGAAGACTATTTCTTTATTGAATGCGCTGAGCCTTTGATCCAGAGACTTGGAAATCAATTGACAACTTTTGGTATCAACAGTGAAATTTCATCAGAAGTATTCACCTTGTTAGATGAGAGCAACTATCATTTACAGCATGCAGAGTTTAGTACAAGAGATATTATTCATTTTACAGAACGTCTCATTTCATCCAATCAGATACACTCTCTTTCCACGCTTACCTTACATTGGCGCTTCTCATCCACACTTCCATCGTTTAAATCACTTGTACATTTAAAATCACTCATATTCAAAAACATACCTTCCCATTCATACAATGGAGAACCTAATTTTAGCGTTGCATTCAACCGTTTACTCATTGAACAGTGTCCTGATAACCTAAGCACCCTTGAGCTCTATAATGTCAATTTGATCATAGATCCCACTCTCCTTTCAGTACCACTCTCT
Organism: Backusella circina FSU 941; assembly: GCA_025399235.1. Lineage (NCBI taxonomy): Eukaryota > Fungi > Mucoromycota > Mucoromycetes > Mucorales > Backusellaceae > Backusella > Backusella circina. The sequence continues at coordinate 52,849 of MU622371.1, read as the reverse complement.
TTACATAGACTAAAACTAGAATCAGTAGACATGATTCAAGACATCTCAGAGTGTCTATCCACGTGCTGTCCTCAATTAAAGGAAATTCATATTGGTGCCTCTAGAACACAAGAAATCATACTCGATCTCCCCGATTTAAATCTTTCATTATTTGAAACATTCAATCAGAGCAGGACGTATCTCTTAACAGATATCAATAATGAGGTCTATGTTTATGATGGAAAAAACACCAGGACGCATATAAGACACTATTTAAAGGAGCGCTATGGGAATCACAATCTATCAATGTATCCCATTTTCAAGATGGGATTGTCTGGTTCTACTGAGAATAGAACCATCATCAATTTGACATGTCGATCATTAGATACATTGTTTATTGATGGAAGGATTGCTTTACAAGAGAAGTGATATTTTATTTTTGAAGAGAGAAACTATATAACATATACACTCACTCTCTTTACTCACAAACAAATTTATATATCATCTCTCTCTTAATAAACAAAAACTCTTGTATAATCAAGGCCAATTCATCTTTCTTTTTTTTATTATCGAGATTTACTGGTATCATCTTGACCAAAAATTTTACGTCTTGCTTCCTCGTAGTCCTTTTCTCGATCTGCCAATGATTTGACGGGTGCTTTGGTGGTTTGTGTTCTTATGGTGGATGCGTTTTCTGGTCGTTTAAGTACTTTGATCTAAGAAAAAAAAAAAAAAACAGGAAAAATGTTTGTCTTTTTTTTTTAAAAAAAAAAAAAAACCATAAAAGTTCCTTTTCTTACACTTGGTTTATAGTCAGCGGCTGGTGTATGGTTATTATCAGACATAATAATGACAGGTGTTGTGTATTGGTTGCTATATTTATTTTTATATTCATATATCTTGATCAATCAATTATTAAGTAATAAAATAGACTTACGCCTTTTCCCATAATTCCTTATTGTCTACTTTTGCCTTTTCTTTAGGTTTATAATCGTTGAGCTAAAGAAAGATAAATGAATATTCAACTTGTTTGATCTACTTGAAAGAGTCATTCATTACGCCCGCATCTGCAGCTGTTTCCCAATCATCCCAGGGATCTGTTGACATTGTCTTCTGTTTTTGATTCTTTTATGTTTACTTTTTCTTTTCGGGGAGAGGCGATTTCAAAAGGAGAAAGGGATAGGACAAACACATCATTTTTTTATCTCCTCACGTGATCTTGATTTGATCTCTGCAAAAAAGGTCGTTTTGCATTTTGGTCTCAACTGGTTCTATTTTCTGTATTTCATCAATTATGATGTGATTCAGAAAAATCCAGAAATTCAAAGAGAAGGCAAAATCGTAAAATACAGGCGACTATCAATGAGTACGAAAACAAACTGGAAAAGCATGAAAAAGACGATAATAGAAGGTTATAATAATAAAATTCAAGAAATTTTATCTTTGATAGTCACATTGAAAAAAAAGATAATTAGTATTTTTGTTTTCATGCATCCAAAAAAAAAGAGCTTGTTAAGTTATGCTTTCTATTTGATACATGATTATAATGAAGGTGGAAAAGCCAAAAAACCACTGATAAAACCCAAAAAAGAAAATTAAATGACGTCAGCGAAAGTTATTTTTTATTTAATAAAATTTTTGACAACATTTTTTTTTCTCACCTCTTTAATGGCAACTTCAGCCATCTACCATTTAGGCGATTCTCCTTTATTGTCATTGTTTTGACAACGTGAGTAACATATTAACTATATCTAGTCGCTTTTTACAGTATTGACAATATTCTACTTTCTTTCTTCCGTATATTACAGAAATGGAGATGTCTTACTACGCCTGATTCTTCGGGCTACATCTGTTTTCTCCAGCAACAACGCAACAACACAGAAACACAGCAACGCAACAACGCAACATGGCAACAGTTGAAATGAGTCAATTTCAACAGCAGAAATAGGGTCTTTGTGCTGAGGGTGTTTTGTATTTGGGCCGATAGGGGACTTCAGCAAAGTGTAGTGACAGTTTTGCACTATGCCGGGAGGAAGTGGATTCGCCTCTTGTGTGCAGGGAAAAATCATGCGTTGTAGTATGCTGTATCTGCAAGTATGGGTGAGGTTAAGGCGAGTGGCTGTAAAAAAAGCTGTGTGCACTGGTACTGTAATTTCTACTGCGAGCTTTGACGGATGAACAAAGCTTTTGATTATTTCCAAAGCGTTTCGTTCGTTGCCTTTTCTAATGTAGGGCTAGGCTCTGGTTGGTGGGTATGGGCTCTGGTGACGAGGGAGAGAGCCTAATCTTACGGCTCGTTTAATGCGGCCACGGCTAATTTAAACGAGTCGAATCTTTCGGGAGGTAGATTTATGGGGACTCCGAAAAAACCCAAGCTTGACTTGTCTTGCTTGCAAGTATGGCTGGAGTCTGCAGGATGTATTTTTAGATTTAGTCTTGCCGAGGTTCAGGCTGAAGTTCTCTTTACGTGGATGTAAATGCTGGATCTCTTATGGCTTGACTGGTTTAAAAGAAGTTCTTTACTGTGCACATGCTTCTGTCGCGAGGATGCCTTCCTTGAAGGGCTAGTCTCATTAAATACTAAATCAGCAATTGGGATCTGGGGGTAAACCAATGGTCGCGGGTATCGGTGGGACATTAGCTCAAGGGTAATTCCTGGGTGTTCCTTGGTGATTGTGCTGTAATGGTATGAACGATGATACCCTCGGCAAGAGCCTTTTAAGTGCCCTGCAATTTACTAGGTTCGGGGTAGGCTAGTAAGAGCTCGCTAGTCTCCTTTGGGATAGGATGAAGGGACACCTCCAAGTTGGTCTATCCTGGATAAGTCCAACTATCTTTGTGATAGGTTGGTAAACCAAGCGCCCTTCTTTACACTACTTAAATTTGTCTGTTTGTAATCATATCAAGATTTATTTATTTATCAATAAAGTTTAATATTCTGTTTATTATCATATCATATAAAAAATAAATAATATAATTAAGTTACTTGTTATTATAATATTAAGACTTGTCTCATCTAAAGTTGTTTTTATGGATGTGTAAACTGTTGTATGCTGTAATACTTTGATTATAGTAAGAAGCAAAAAGAGAACACAGATACATTCTCTGCTTCTCAATAAATAAACAATCTATCTATCTAATCCATCCATCCATCCATCCGTAGCATTCCCTAATTAGAAATAGAAATGCATATATAAAAATATATAAAAATAAATGCACATCCATCAATGTGGTGTTGTCTCCTTATCATCATCATCATCTCTGGTTTACTTTTTTCATTATTATTATTTTTAATACTATGAATGAGCCTCAATAAATATATCTATATATACAAAAGCTAAGGAAAGGTCACTTAAAATGACTCCACTTTTCGTATGTGGTAAGAGCTCCGATCAAAACTGCTAATTTTTTGTACTCACCTTTATGCAAATAAAAAAAAAAGAATATCATTAAAAAGAGCTCGTTAAATTATGTTTTTTTTTGTTTGACACATGGTTATGATGAAGATTGGCGTTTATGAAGGTGAGAAAGTTATTAAATCCAAAAAAACCACTGATAAGACCCAAAAAAGAAAATGAAATGACGTCGGCAAAAGTTGTTTTTTATATGATAAAATTTTTGACAACATTTTTTTTCTCACCTCTTTACTCTCTTTTTTTTTGGAAGAATGCATTGTTAAGATCAGGCAAGTAACTTATACTCTTTTAGCAACTACACTTAAATATTTTTAGGGCGCTTTCTTTACTTTTTTAAGAAAGCGTCCTTTTAGATCTCTGCAGCTCTGGTTTCTCCTCTGGTGGCAGCCTCAATCTGGAATCACAGGAGCTCTGTCCTAGACATCTTTTGTGGTTTGTCTTAGATCGCGGGGCTTGTCTATGGTTTTCAGACCTTATCTGGACTTGTGATGCTTTCGACCTGGAGCTCCTAGTATGTAAATCAGGCGGCCTGCGTTGGGTTAAGTCCCTGGGTACCGTTTCCAGACGGCTTCTGGACTTGTATTGTTTATGTTTACTTGTAGATATAAATGACCTAGTATCAACAGTGATTTTGGAGGTTTGAAGGGAATCACTGTCTACCCTTGTACCTTAGTATTGTCATTTGCTTTAACAACGTAATAAACAGACTAACTACACTTGATCGTTTTATAGCAATGGCAGTACCCACATACCTTCCTTTTACAGATCTTTTTATTTCTAATTAGGGACTCAACACATACGACATATTGCCCAACTGATAGATTGCTGATTGATCTGCACCTAACCTACTCGAGTGCGGGCGTGAATGACAGCTTCAGGTATGGGGTATGTTACGAGTCCCTTTAAGAGGGCCAGTAAGTCGACTGGTGAGCCTTCACGTGGTGGTCCTTGTTAAGCATTGTACAGTTTTTCTAATTGTAAAATGTGAACCGAATTGCTAGTCGCATCGTTTTTGTTTAAATAAATAAAGATAATGGTTTGTTATAATAATGAGTTGTTTTTTTTTTTATTGAAGTATTGTGAATATAAGTTTCTTTTAAAGAGCTTTTCCATTAGCCTTCCTAACTATAAAGTGTATGTACGTGTACTGTTATACTAGAGAGAATGTCATGGCTTATGTTTTGAGGATATGAATTCAGAGTTTTGCACAAGAATAAAAGTAGTTTTTTTGAACAAATAAACAAATAATCATCTGTTTTAGGAGATAACAAAAGGCTTAGAATTTCGCTTTCTTTTTTAAGAGCTCAAATAAGAATCACTTGGCTTGTGCCAAGAATGAAAGAAAAAAAAACCGATATTATATAATATAACATCTATTTATAATAATAAGAATAAGAATAAATAATAATAATAAATAATAAATAATAATAAAACACATTAACGTCTTGTAGCAGAGCTAACAGCGGCATTCATAGCAGCATTACGTACGGTAGATGAGCGACCGATATGACCATAAGCCTCATTCTTGGCTTCACTAAAGGTGTGTCCAGCAGCCTTATACTGGTCATAAACCCTTTTATAGAGATAAATTGCCATGAATCCCATTGTTAACCAACAAATACTTGCCAAAAGAGTCAATACACCAGTGACCCAATAATGTTCGGTGAATAATGTAACCAACAAGATCAATCCAGCTCCACCACTTTATAGTAATATTAGAAATACTTGAACATATATATCTTTATATATACTTAAATAAATAAACTTACGTGGAGGGAATACCAACAGCCATATAAAAGGTATAAAGTACATGGAATCCATTAAATACAAGGAAAAGGACTACAACATAAAGTTAAAGTTAATAAAAAAAACGCCAATATATTTATAAAGCAACAACTTACAGTAATACAAGGAAGTATCCTTCATATAAGCATTATACACCGGGCGATACCACAAGAAAAAACTAGCCAAAGTATGTGTAAACATTTCGGTCAACGCAATGCCCACATCAGCCGGGCCGCTTGTCACCGAATCCGGATGTGAGAACAGCACACACAGACATGCAATAAAGTTGAGCACCAGCGTTATCTCAAACAGGAGCCATTCACGATAGATCCACCAGACCGTCTGCTGGTGCTGTACAGGGATCTCGGCGGGGATATCGAGATACATGATGGGGAAACAGGGTGGGAAGTTGTTAGGCCCTCCTACTTGCCCTGCACGGCGTTGTCGTTCATCCAAATCTCGCTCTCGTTCGGCCAACTCACGTTCTTTCTGGCGGAGTGCTTCCTCTCTTGAGGCGGTAGCGGCATCTGCTTTGAGATCTGTTGTAGATGAGCTGTAGGGATCTCGGTTATCTGAGACATGATGGAACGACGTCTCGGTGAATGACTTTGTGGTCTGCTCATGGCTAGTTTCCGAGAAGCTTTCCTCCACGTTTTGAGAATTCAGGGCATTTGTGATGGAGGGATCTTGGAAGGGATTGGCAGGATCTTCAAAGGGACTCTGATGCGACATGTTTCTTATTCAAAAAAATAAAGAGAGAGATAGAGATAAAAAAAAAAAAAGGAATTTGTAAATTGATATTTCCAAAACAATAATAAATATAAAAACAGGCTCTGTGCAACCATTTAAAAAAAACAAGGAACTTACTCTAAAGGACTATATAAAGGGATTCTAATTAATAATAATAAAATACCATTATTTACCTTTTCTTCCTCTTCTCCTATATTAATATCAAATATAAATGGATAGGTTATTTGAGAAAGCCTCTATGTCATTAGGAGGAAGTATTGCTCCGGATCACTTGAAACTGGCCTTCTCTATCCTCTCAACGTATGTTTGTGCCATTGTATTCAAACGAATTGGCTCTCCCTCTGCAAGACACCTCTTCTCAATGGTCTATACACCATTCATTATGATAGGAGTGTTGAAACTCTATGATGGATTCATCCATATCACTGGTGTTGCCATCATCTCTTTTCTATTTATGAAATACAACAAAACTTTGCCCTGGATCAATTTTACAATGGTCATGGCCAGTATGGCACTATGGTAATATCTAATATTAGAATAAATATGGTATTATTTATTTATCATTATTAGTAAAAATAAAAAACAGTCATATAGGTCGACTTGTCAAAGGGTTTGAAGGAGACACCAACCTTGATTATTCAGGGGCGCTAATGATCATCTCGATTAAACTGTCCTCCTTTGGGTTCAATGTATCCGATGGCCAACTAAAGACACCAAAATCCGACCATGATGAACGTATGAAAGTCAAGACATATCCCACATGGATTGAATACTTTGGTTGGATTTACTTTTTTGGTGGGTTTCTTGCGGGTCCAACCTGTGAATATATGGATTATATACGTTTTGTGGAGGATAAAACAGTAAGAAACTCGCTTAGACCAGCACTCCGTGAAGTTACCAAAAGTGTTTTCTTCATTGCTGCGCTTATTTACCTTGCCCCTACATTCAACTACTTTGAAGCACTTAAGCCCGAATGGTCGGCAACATCCTTTACATACAAGTAAGTTCATATAGAATAGAGGTGACCAAATTTTTAACCATTTCAATAGGATGGTATTTATCCAACTGTCTGCCTTTCTTACAAGATGTAAGTACTATAGCATCTGGGCATTAGCAGAAGGGGCTAGTATCCTTGCTGGATTTGGTTATAACGGAATTGATGATCAGGGACGTGAAAAGTGGGACCTGTTGCGCAACGTCCATGCGTTTCAATGTGAAGGGGCTCAATCATTTAAAGAACTTTCGGAAAATTGGAACATTGGTGCCAATCACTGGCTTCGTCACTATGTCTATCTAAGACTGGTTAATAAGGAAGGGAAATCAAGTAGTGCTACATTAAAGACATATGTTATTTCATCCATGTGGCATGGCTTCCAGCCTGGTTTTTACAGTAAGTTTCTCCTATATATATGAAGGATTTTTTTTATTGACATTATATATGCTAGTGTTCTTTATGACAGCTTCTGTACTCCAACTATTAGCCAGACAGGTACGACGAACCATTCGACCCTATACATTCACAAAGGATGGACCCAATCGCACCACCAAACCCCTCTATGATATCGCCACCTGGATTGCCTCCATGGGTACATTGAATATGCTTGTCCCCTGTTTTGACTTGCTCCATGTTGGTAAGATCATGCATGTATGGCGTCAGGTTTATTACTGCCATTTTATCGGCATAGCTCTGTTTTCCATCCTCTTTTTTACTCTCATCAAACCAAACTGTCGTCCAATAGCCAATAATAAAAAGGAGAATTAATTTGTTTTCTTTCGTTGACTCTTAATCATGACCAACGAAAGAAAGGTAAACATGATGGTCAGACAAAAGATCATGATTAATAAAGGTATTTTGATGGCATATTTCCATGCGGGGAAGAAACTATGAGAAGGATGTCCTTCATCTACAAAGGGCTATTATATGTTAATTTGTTATGAGATGATGATGATGTTGATTAATGTATTTGATCTCTTTTTACCATGATTAAAGCCCAAATGGTATAATAAGTGAACAATAACACGGTTGAAAAGAATACAATTGCACCTGTTGCTTTATCTGTTGCCTTATTTAAAATAGATAAGTACATATGTATGCCTTTTGTTTGGAATAATAATGTACCATTTGTGTGTGTGTTATTCATAAAAGAGAACTGCAAAAAATATGTGCAACCCCGATAAAAATATCAAAAGTCATTTTGTAATGACCAAAGATATGTAATCCAACCTAAATTTGGTTTTTCTTCTCTCCTGTAGTGTAAAGTTAGAAAGAATATTGACAATATAAATCCGTTTTCCATTTTATCCTGCAAAACATCTACTTTTGCTGTTATCCAATATTCTCCTTTCCAATCGCTAAAAGCGTATCGGGTAATTAAGTTCCGCAAACATGAAAAGCTTTAAAAAATTCTTTGTTTCTTAACATTCTATTTCTTTCTCTCTTTTATTAATAAACAAAACAAAAAATGTTTTCTTTTTCAGTCATTCGTAGCACTGCTATCAAAACAACATCAAAGTATTCTCGAGCAAATCGTATTCTTCCTGTATGTTATCAAGCTTACACAACATCAAATAACGGAGAACCTACAAAAGAACCCAGCGATGAAGGACAACAATCGAAGGAGGAAACTGATATACCAAATGATATTAAGAGTCAATTATTGGAAAAGGATAAAAAGATTGCTGAGCTTCAGGTAAAATAAGTACAAAAAAAACAAAGGTGAGTAAATCGCTTAATGAGTACGTTTAACAGGGTTATCGATAGGATGCTTATATTCGCTCATTGGCCGATCAGGAAAACATCCGTGAACGTAGTCGTAAAGAATCGGAGACAACTAAAGAATATGCAATTCAAAAATTTGCAAAGGATTTATTAGACACGGTAGATATTCTAAACATGGCGTTGGGCGCGGTACCGGAAGAGTTGCGTAAAAAGGAAACAGCTGAAAAGAGTGATAAGAATACACTGGTTGATCAATTGACAAATCTTTACATGGGCGTATCTATGACCGAGACTGAATTGATCAAGGCATTAAAACGCCATGGGGTAGAACGCTTCATTCCAAAGGAGGGTGAACCCTTTGATCATAACAAGCACCAAGCTCTCTTCCAAACACCTATGTCAGGTAAGACGCCTGGAACCATATTCTCTGTGGAGAAAATGGGTTACACGTTAAAAGGTCGTATTCTTCGTCCTGCTCATGTTGGTGTTGTTGCTGATCCTCAATAAACATTTCCCCATGCCATCAATATTTTTTGTTTTTGTTTCACATTGTATTATTCGGTTTGGCAGCCAATCAGCTTTTTTCAATATGCAAACACGCGTTTTTTTTTTTTTAGAGAATTAAAAATCATTTTGTTGGGAATAACATTTTTCATAGCTTTATTATATCATAAAAATATCTTGTGGAAAAAAAAAAGTAGATGTTCAGCTGGAAAGAAAGAAGAAATGGTAGGATGAAACGGATGATAAAAACGGAACAGATATTAAGTATGTGTGTGTGTGTGTGTGTGTGTGAAAGAGTGTGTGTATATATACAGGAAGGTGTTACGAACAAATATTAAAGAGTTGGGGTTCCTGCAGTAGCAGGACTTTCAACCGATGAAGAAACCGTAGGGCTAGCTGCTGTAGTCGTAATAATAGGCTCTACATACGTTCCCTGACGTCTAATTTTATCCATAAATCCAATAACACGAGTAAGATCAAGATCTGGTGGATCACTTTCAATAGCTAAAATCAATGGTTCCACTAAATCATCAATCTTTTCTACTGGTAAATTACAACAAGCAGCAATTAAACGCTTGCATTGCATTTCTTTTTCGGCAAATTGTGCCTTTAGCGTATCGACTTGTTTTGAAAGCTGAGCATCATTTAGTGTATAGGCGCCTACGGTAGATTGTAATTTCATGACGTGTTTTCGAAGTGTCTCCACATCCATACTTTCATCACTCAAATCTGGTATCTCAAAAAGTGCATCGACATTGATTTCCTTATCAATGTCAGCCTCTGCAATGGGTGGTTTACCAGCAGCTTTTAATATTTCATTCAAATCGTTACGTCCTGCTGCCAGTGCGATTTCAATGTTACGCGTCTTTTGTTGTGCTTCTGATAGCTTTTGTGATTGGGCCTGTCTTTCCTCCAATGCTTTTCGAGTGGTTTCCAATTCTTCAGTTACTCCATTTAGGGTATTTTGAATCTGGTTTACTTCTTGGTCCTTTGAGGCTAATTGGTCTCCGTACTCTTCATCTAAAGCATCCACAATTTTTTGAACGGCTATTTTTTTTTTTCATGTTAATTTGCGTACCGTTGTATATTTCAACCCAAAATAAATTTATAATTATTATATTTATACATACTAGCAAGAATCTCTTTGCCTCGATGACTCGGTGCATAAGGTTTCTTTGAGTAATTTGAAAAGCTAGAAGATAAGTCTCTTACTTGCGACTCTTCTCTCTCCTAATTTTTAAAAAAATATAACATTCAATATCCCATGTACATGAAATATAAATAAACATCATACATTTGACTGGTAATCTTGACTGATGAGCCCCGCATTATTCTCTGTATTTTGAGTAGCACCTGACTCAACAAGCAAATCGATGATCTCCTTACAGTCCAATCTAGCAGCAATACTCAATGGAGTATCACCCGTTGAATCTTGCGCATCAAGTATTAAGTTTCCTTGAGGATTCATCGTAATCATTTTCAAGATATGCTTTATATAGTAAATGGCAGCGTCTTTGCGTGACTGTATACCACCGGTGAGTACAGCATGATGAAGCACATTACGTTTCCGATTATCAACAAGTGTTATTGAAGGTAGAAGTAGTTTTGAAATACTAGGAAAACTATCATTCTTGTAACTATTGGTTACCATTACACTGCGCATCAACGGTGTCTCTCCTTCATAGCTGGTGCAGTTAATGTTGGCACCTTTTGATACCAGGAGCTCTACCGTCATGGTTCTCGCTAATGAGGCTGCCCAGTGCAAGGCGGTGTGCCCTTGTTCATCGATAACAATGTTGATATTAAAGTTGGATTTGGGTTGGAAGTTTTTAAGAAATTGGGGTATTTTTTGAGGATCATCATCTACAAATATCGACATTAGAATTTCACGATTGCGTTCATTGGTAGCATCGGCGTTATAAGTTTCGATAGAGTCAATCCTTATTTTTTTACGGATGGGTTGTTCATCTTGTAAAAGCCCCTTGTCTAGGTTCTGCTTACGCTGTGCAACAACAGCTTGCTCTTTGGTAGGCAAGTCATTCATGTCATCTGAACCTCTCCCACCAATATCAAATTCGAATAATGGACGAAGTACATTATAAACATGATACCTTTCTGCTAATTCTTTACTTCTAGGGCAGGGAATCCTAAATGAAATATTACATGTTATTTTTCTGAATGTGAATGATCATTACTACACTTTACCAAGTTCCTTGATATTTTCCATATCCTCCCTGCACTTTCTCATGTTCGCCAATTAATACTTCCTTCTCAAGAATCTTTGTGCGTTTTCCTTTATCAATATTGGCCACTTTTAAGATCTGCGTGGCATTCATATATGAATCCGTACGTCGACGCATGACAGCAATACTGTTGACTACCATTTCAAAAACAGGTACACCAGAATACACAGCAGAATAAATCCGGCTTGCTTCCATGATTGTATAGTTATGTGTGTGTGTGTGTATTTTTATTATAAAAATAAAAAGTAAAAAAGCTCAACGCGTTAAAATTAAAAAATAAATACAAATGGTCATGCTCACAATTATTATTTTAAAACACCGAAGTGACGGTCATTGAACAAACTTGGAAGCAGTTTATCACTGCAGTCCTTATCATTTGTTTGGGTCAGGCTGAACCAAAATGAGTCAGATTCAGAGCCTTGAATTTGGGTCAATTATTCTTTATAGAGTGATTCATCCAGAAAATGAATTCAAGTTAAAGATAGGTTTATACAAGTTATTTATATTTTGACAGGTACCATCTGACTTGATCGATATCGACTTCTAATCTACGATAGTAACTTCTTTATATGATAATTGAATCAAGTAAATGCATTAATTTTATTTATTTTATATAAGAAAGTAGAATTGAGTCATTCGTTTATTTAAAACTGGATTTTTTAAATGATTCAGTAAGAGTCTATATGATTCCATATTCCTTTTACCCAAAATCAAAATAAGCCTATGTATAACAACTCCAAACATCATTTTATCATAGTAAATCCATTGAATATTCAAAGGAAACGGTGAATAATCAGATTTATAATAAGAGGATGGCGTTTACTGATTTATTATAGGAATTTTTTTTAAAAATCTTCATTTCATCACAATTCCAAATGCCTTGTTCCTTTCCTTTCCCCTTGTACTTTTTGTATCCTTTATCATCATGTCCGAGAGGATAAGAAGGCAAAGGAACTATATTTTTCAGCTAAGGCTACCAAAGCAGCAGTGTATAGATGCTGCAAAGGGTATAATTTTATTCGACATTTGAAAAGTTCGTATATTGAAAAACTTACTTTATTTTGATTGGAGTTCCTTGGCCTGGTCAAAGAGCTCGCCAAAAACAAGAGGATTGAAGGATGAGAGCTGATGGGCGACATACACTTAGAGAAGCCACAAGGACCAAGATCCAATAACTTTTAGATCCTGATTAGGTGAAGAGTATACTTGTGAACCACACGTCGATCGAAAGAGTAGTCATTATCATGCCCATATCGTTAGTATGGATGAAACTATGAACCATATTCTTGGTGAAAACCATAAGCTGAGAATAATAAAAGCTACTCCTTACCGCTCTTTATTCATCCAAGGAGGAAGCAGAACAAGAAGACGAAAGTGGAAGAAAACCATCATTAGAGAAGTCACGATTAAAACGCCAAGCCTCATCCAGGACTACGTCTTGTGTAAACTTTCAGGGAGTCAAGAGTTGCTACGTACTATGTTTAAACCAAATTGCGATTATGGTTTCATACAGCTAATTATGGGTCTCCCGATCACCAATACTTCAATGCCCCAAGATCATCAAGAGATCTTCAACATCTACTTGGGATTATTTGATGAACCTGCAAACCCCATGGTCCTAAACCTACCTAAGTATATTCCTTGTCTTAGCTCCATAAAGGAAATAATTGCAAGTGCCAACTCGGATTGCATTTCTGAAGCCTTTCATTTACGATTATAAGCCTATTTCGTTTTTCTGATTGGAAACATGGTTTTTCATGAAGTAAAGATAAAAGATGAATTATAACTTAACTAAAATACAGAAATTGGCTAGTGCAACTGTGTTAAATAATATCTGTTCTTATCCTTATGCCGTATTTTCATATATCGAGTTGGGAGTTAAGCCAATACCCGAATCAGAGGATATTCGCTTTGCCATGGATTAGATTAATATTTCGAACGATCTGTTAGGTCTAACGCCCATAGACTTGGCAACTTTAACTGGATTTACACATATCTACTCACCGTTTTGTGGTCTTTCTTGAGAGATATGGAAGAATACGAATTACAAAGACCAGAGTCTCAAAATGTTGAAAAATGTTATATGGGTTGACTAAAGATGAAGTTCAACAATTTTGACACTTTCAAGAATTTAACACACCGGAAAAAGCAGCTTATTCTCAGTTAAATTTTATACAACAATAATGCTATATTCGATTCGCTTCTATTCATAAAAGTAATTTTACCACCATCGCCATCATTTCAATTGATTTGTACCATCATCCAAAGCATCAGTATTCATCAATTTAAATTTAATTACCAAATAATATATCAAAATACTGAATCCACAATATGGAACTATATCATCCTTTTATAGCAATAATCAAGCAGTTCTTAGTTGAGTTCTCGTAGGAGCAGCCTACACTTGGTAATATATTGTCTCTGGTAAGCATACTTTCTGACTAATGACATATCGAATAGGATGAGATACTATGTGGATAATCTTTTCTCTAATATAGATTACAAATACACATTAATGATCCAAAAGTGTTACATTTACATCACGCATGTTGGGGAAATAGGTCAAGTGTCACTAGTTTAAAAAAAAAAAGAGACATAAGACCAAAATAATAAATATTACACTTTATAGGATGAACCACAGCAATATCATATTTGGTTGCTTTCCATCATTATGAAAATCAATTAGTATATTCACGAGTAGATCACACATATATTAAAGTCATTCGAAAAGAAAAAAGGCAAACATTTTAGTAAATTTCTCACAGAATTAAAAAATCAAATGGGATTTGTTACTCAAAGGGTTTTTTTTTTATCAGATTTTGCTTCATTTACTTAAAATAGAATCACATTTAATCTGATAATAACTAACTCTAAGTGTTTTTATTGTTTTTTTTTTTTTTCTTTTACCATGTTACCATTGCAAGTTTGGTTTTTTCTCTGGAAAACTATAATCCATTGCACCCCGATAGATATCTTTTACAATCTTTCCTTTTACGATTGTCTCCTCTACAATCGACTCACAATGGCATGTCTTGACTCTTCCGTACCAAACGCCTCGCTTGCCTTCGTCCGTATAACATACTACATTTCCAGCAAACTGATGACCTAATGGAATATTATTAAAATTCGATTTTGATTTCGTATAAAAAAGTAAAAAAAAAAAAAAAAAAAAAAAAAAAAAAAAAGTTACCACCAAAATGACTAACCATGATGGTTATTGCATCCTCTTCACTTAAATCTTTTTGTCGAAATATATGATCAAACTCTTGTGCTAAAATGGGTGCGGTCAGCCCACATCTCTTGTCTCGTTTCTTATGAGAGCATAAAAGTAGAACTGATTTGTAAGGTACTTTTGTCACCTTCATTGTACCGGTTTCCAATGTCTCAACATCAACAGGCTCGGTTGGTAATGGCTTGTCAATAAAGATATTCCAAAATTCTTTTGCTTTTTCATTAGTTACATTAGATACAATGATGTTATCGGGAAAAATCATCACGTCACAGGAATCGGGTTCAGTCGAGTAAATAGAGGTCATGGAGCTATTGGTAATGAGATTCTTCCATGCTCTTTTATTGCCCCAAACCGAGGTAAGACTATAGGCAAAGGAGCCTTGCACCCATTCGATCTTTCGGGACCAGTCTGAGGTACCGGTAGAAATAATGATGTGTCTTCCATATGGTTTAACTGTTCCCAAGAGAGGATAATCTTGATCAATGTTTAAATATGATGGATATTGTTTGTGCTCTTCACAAGGATTAAGACATGTCGAACAGTCTTCTTCTGATATGTATTCTTGGGGCGGTAAAAGCGAAGGATCTCCAAATCCCATAAGGGAGCTATAAGCTTTTTTGAAATAAGATGTCATGATGTCTTTGATTTCTTTGATGAAAAATGATAAAAAAAAGAGATAAAAGAAAGGTTGATTTAAAGATGATATGAGCTTTTTTATAATAATCTGAGATTGAAACAGATGTGCCCGAACTTGCGCGCAGGATGACAATGAATAATTTATCCTTACCGTGGTTTTGTGATTTACATAGACACAATTGTTGGTTTGAACAATTTAATATACTTATGATGCAACATTGATTAAATTATATATTTTATTTTCTAAGAGTACATATTTTTCTTTTTGTTCTTGAAAAGAAAAATTGATTTCTCTCTATAATTAATTTTTGTACCTGAAAATTTGTATTTGGANACAAGAAAAAAAAAAAAAAAAACTTTTTGTTGCCAATTTTTATAATATACAAAGCCAGTCTGCTATTGGCCAGCTTTGTATTTATTTATCAAAGGGTAATAGACTATTATCAGATTCATCTTTTATAAGGTTATTTTTGCTTGGTAGAGTTCGCACCAGGTGCCGAGATATCAGCACCACCTTTTATTTAAAACTATGTTGAACTTCAATTGAACAAAGTTGAATCACTTTCTTTTGTCTACTGATTTGATATAAAGAAAAAAAGAGAAGAGATGCAAACCAAGATGATTTCTTGTTAAAGATAATTGAATGCATGTACAATGCGTGTACTTTTTTTTCCCTTTTTTTGCTAGCATGTGCCATCCAATGAAAACCATACTCGCCCAAAACTAAATGAATTTTGTGTGTAACAATTTTTAATAAGGCCTTTGGTTTTGCTTCACCGTTCTTTTAACAGAGTATTTTATTCTCAAATGTCAAAAAAAATATAAAAAAATAAATTCATGTCAAAACAAGTCATCGTTGTTTTAACACTAATAGAAATCACCATACATGAGTCTAGATTATACAAGTATTTAGGATAATAACAAATTGCAGCTGATATTGTACTTTGTATTACAATCAAATGTGAATATGGCAATAAAGGATACACACCAAGGGTTCATTTTGCTGTTGTTATTTTTTTTTTGCTAAAATTATTAAGAAAAAAAAGCGAATTTTACATGCAAGAAAATATAAAATGTGATTTGGGAAACACATCTTGCTCAGTGTTTACTTAACTTTATAGGAAATTGAGGACGCTGTTTTACAGCCCTTTTTTTTTTTTTTTTTGGCTCAGTTTGGGATTTCAAATGAACCAATCGAAATAGCACAATCACTTTTACTATCTTGCGATGCTACAAGTAAAACTTGTTCATATCCATATTCATATTGAATCTGGTGTTTTATGATGTATGAATATAGGGGACCAGGTAAATGAATTTCTTAGACATATGTATTTATTTACTTTTTCAAAACCACATCCCTTAAACTAATATTCGATTACCAAATATAGATGAAGCAAAAATGTCTTCTACATAGCCAGAGCCTTCTTTACTCTGGTAGTGATGGTAATAATGACGGAAGTCTATTTGTATTTGTGTGAATGAGTGAAAAAAGTCACTTGAGACCAAAAATAGAAAATAAAGTTTTAAAAAAAAAATAAAAATGATAACAAACCAAGAGTTTGCATTCTTTTTGATCTTCTGAACCCCTTCTTGGACAAGTCGTTTTTTTTTTTTCTTTCTTTCTTTCTTTCTTTCTCTTTCTCCACATTGAATCTCTCTCTTTTTATCTCTCTATCTTTCTCTTTACTCCTAGTTTAAGGGGGATGAGGCTTGTCTAGGTTTTTTTTTTTTACTCCTTTTATTTATTTTATTTTATTTTGTCTTCTTTAACTCCTTTTTCTTTCTTTCTCTCTTTTTTTTTTTATTTCTCTTTCTCTTCTATTTTTTTTTGTTTTTGTTTTGTTTGGCTTTATTTTTGTTTTGGTTCTTCGTTTTTCTTACTTTATTACTTTCCCAAAGAAAACACTATGTCTCTATTGGATTTACCCAATGAGTTAATACTTTATATATTTACAGACTTCTTGGACCTGACAGATTTATGGTGTTTACTACATACCAACTCACAGTTACGTTTATTTGCATCAAATATCATTCATACCAAATGGAAGATTGAAACAAGAACCTTTCCAGATACCATTATGAAAATACAATGTAGATCCGCTTTAATCGCACTTGAAGCACTTTCAACGCAACTTTCACTATCGCAACAACAACAACAAAAGTACTATCCTTCTCGAAAGCATTTTGTTCTGGATCCTTCAGTAACCATACCATCTGTACTTGTCAATTTTTTAGCGGTGGGAACAGTTACCATAGACGAAAGTATCCTAATAGGAGACGAAGAAGAAGAAGTAGAAGAAGAAGATTTAATAAATGAAAGCATACTCTTATGTGAAGAAGACTTGACCATTTACCCATCCGAACTTGTCACCACTGACCCCTTATTAAAAGGACCAACTAGAACAAGCACTCAAGAAAAGCTAAAGTTATTCAAAGATCTCATCGCGAAAGAAGAGAAGCTTCACGATCGAATCATCCAAGGAATTGCATCTTACAGACACAAATATGTCTTGATTGAAGATATTGACATTCGCAACAGAATTAGGACAGCCGTCGATGTTATATTTCATCATGCGGTCTTTGTTTCTTCCATCTCACGCTGTAACAACATCGCGTGCACAACTACAGATGCTGCAACTAGTAAAAATCGTGCATTAGCCGCTGTATTGGTTCGTCTTTTGACAAAACTCGACGCGGCGTTTCCATCGTATTGTCGTGAAATTACATATACGCTCTCAGAGAACATAAAGGCATTTTTGGAGTACACCGGCTACAAGTTGCTTGCAACAAGAAAGCCCCCATCCCTTTGGGTGATACTGCATAGTATCTCCGCCTGTTTTGACTTGATGGGTGCAGCATTTGTAGGTAAGATCTTGGCCGATAGTCATGTTGAGTGTGCAGTTCAGAGAACATGTGAACTCCTAATAGAAGGTTCACTGCGGCACTATAAAAGATCCTTGCTAATTGATCTATTGGAAAATTGGCTGACGGTAAAACGAGAAATGAGTTCAAGTGAACTTTGTAGAAATATTAGATTGGAAATTGAGAGGTGTGATCGACAGAGGATGCAACAACTAAAGTCAGTTTAATTATTATTATATATAAAAGAAAAAATTATATTGAATATTACTTTCTCCTTTTTTTGTTTCTCTTTTTTTCAAAAAAAAAAAATAACGCACCCATTGTTGATGTGTTTTTGTTTTTGTTTCTGTTTTTGTTACTGAGTATGTTTTTATTAATTTATTCAAGCAGGAATAACGAAAAGATTTTTATTTCTTTGTTTATATGTAAGTGTATTTTTTCTCTATTCATTCATCCATTCTTTTTTTCCAAAGAGAAAAGAAGAATGGAATATAAATAAAAAAGCTAAAAATTAAAACTGTGTGTTTGGGAAGGTCATTCCTGTTTATAAGACTTGACACAGTGCTGTTACACAAACTTCTTTCTTTTTATTTCTTATTAGCAGTAATGTTTTTTTAGCCATTCATTTTACTCACTTTTATAGTCTAATTACAAAAAGGAGATAATTATGATAATAAAAACATATTAAAGAATAGGGTCCTCTTTACTTCCCTTTCATTTTGTCAAATTCACCAAATTAGTCTATTGAACTCATATATATATATATATTGTAATAGTGTAATAAATAATAATAATAAAATAATAGTAATAAAATAATAGTAATAATAAGATATTAAAAATATATATAAATGACAGTTAATAATAAATAATACTAATAATAATATAAAATAATAATAATCATATATATCAAGTCCATGTATTTTGTTCGCTTGAATTTATCCTGGCTTGATGCTGAAGCATTGAGTGTGGTAATACATTAGGCCTTATCATAGGCAAGTGGACGTCCAAATTACTTGGATCTTGTTGTTGCGGAGATAAGTTTCGCTGTTCATATTCTTGCATGATCATGCGTTGCTGCAAGTTCGATTCACGTAGTGGGGATGAAAAATAGTTTATAGGATATGTACCATTATTACCAGCGTTTCCATTACCACTATTGTTATTATTATTACTATTCCCGACTGACTGCTGTTGCTGTTGCTGCTGCTGCTGCTGCTGCTGTTGCTGTCTTTGTACCATTAAATGGTTAGGAGATGTAGGCATTGGTTGGAATGAACTGTGAGAGCTACCCTCGAATGAAAACGACATCTCTGATGCTGACATATTTGACGGAGGATACGGAGAAAAGGGCGATGACGGCATAGCATAAATACCATTAGAGTAGCTAGCCGAAGTAGCAAGATGAGGTGGAACCATCATATTATCAGGTATTGGAGGCGATTGCATCAAGCTATCTTGACTCCTATTATAATCTGGTGTATAATCCACTCTCTATTGTTGAATGGAAGAATGTAAGCATGGAAGATAAAAATAACAATAAAAAAAAACTTACTCCAAAAGGCGGCGGTGCAGTAAGAGGTCCACCGCCTATTCTATTAGAAGTAACCATATCCGTAAATGCACGTCTGCTTTGTGAGGAAGGTTCGGAGAGTGAACGTAAAGGCTGTGATCGTATGTAAAGCGTGCAATTGGGGACTGTCACTACATGAGAATCTGGGTCTCCCATTTTTAATGTTTCAACCAATTTACGCTTTTTTGAGGTCGCCAAATCCAACTGATGCTGCTGTTCCTCTGGTTTTTTTGCCTTTGGTTTTTCAATTTCAGAGTAAATTTTATCGAGAGGTAGATCCACCAATGTACTTAGATTTTGATTGGACAAGCGCGTCTGATGCTTATAGTTATCCAACAGTTTGGATAAATCATTTTCAACACAAGAGGACCAGTCCTCGTTTGCAGCCACCACTGAGCAGAGTCGAGTAGAAACCATAATAAGACGCTGTACCCTGTCAGTAATATTTTGTAAACTAGCACGCTTATTTTCTTCCCTCAAACAATTGTAAAAACGACGGTTACTCCAGGTGATTTCAGGATATTGTAATTTGATTGTTTCACGAATTTCATGGGCCTGCATCTTTTGGCGCGTTGCCAGTTCAAAAATTTTTCCCTTGACATCTGGGTGCCACGGGTCTCCTTCCAATGGTGTCAAGTTGTGATTGTGCTCACATGAGGGTGCCCTAAAACTCCAGACACCATTTTCATTCTCGCAAACTGTCATTTGCCACGGACATTGCGGAACAGGTTTTTTACGTTGAAATCCATCGGCTTGAATCTCACGTGAACAATAAATAGAAATGCTCTTATTTAAGGAGATGTTAGAAAAAAAAAAGAGAGAAAAAACAAGGGACTCCTCCAAAAAACATGTATAATAAAAAAAGAGAGGGAAAAAATATGAAAATACATACTACTTACTCGATTTGTAGTGAGTTCCTTTCTAATATTAAAACCATACTCTAAGCATTGTTCGCGACAAAATTCAATAGCTGCGTCAGGGTTCGTGAATTTATTTTGGGAGAGACAATCTAATAATGTATCCATTCTAAAACCATAATGTGTCAGCAACAATGGATTGTTTTTAAAAAAATAGAGAAGATGAACTTGCCTATTTTATTAAAATGATTCGGGTCTTTTGTTTATATTATTACTGCTGTTGAATGATGTTCTGAATCTTTATTTTCACTCAAATTTTGTATTTTTTTTATATAAATTTAATTTGACAAATTTGCCCCAGTTATGATTTTCTGACTTATGATTTTAGTTTTTTTTTTTTTCTTTATAAAAAAAAGGAAGGAAGAAAGGGTTTTTTTTTTGTTTTTTGTTTTTGCCTTTTTTTTTTTCTCTCCTTCTTGTATGAAAAAAGGGGAACAAAATAAAGGAGGGAATGTTTAAGTAAACAGAAAAGTAAGGAGTGATTTTTTACTTTTGTTTTGTTTTTTTATTTGCGAAATAGCCTGTCTCTCTGTGAACAACACTCGTCCGTAATGATTGAAATGACGTCAAAAAGTAGATAAAGGCAATTAAAACTTACTCTTACTCATTTTCTTAATCTACTTTTATTTAATCTTTGGTGAATTACCATTACTATCTTGGTATTGGTCTTATTTAAAGTGATGCTTTATTAATATGAACGATAAAATGAAAAAGTACGATGTTTATTTGTTTTTGTTGGTCATTTTGTTATACACTAAAGCTGAGTGACTTTAATCATTATCTATTGACAGATTTCTTACTCAAAAAGAGAAAGAGATAATAACTCCTATTATTTCACAAAAAAAAAAAGAGAGAATAATGATAATATTAAGCGCTGTGGACACTTTATCAAAGGAGATCATCTATTTTTTTTTTTTTTTACTCCTATCATTTTGGCGGGCTTGATGTTATTCTCAGAAAAAGCAATATATTCTATCGGTTAAATCGTTATTACATATCTTTCATTGTTCTTACTTTATTTTTTTTTGTAGCAATTTGGAATGATAGTTTTATTGCTCCAATAGACGCACTCTGCTGAATTACCAGAAACAATGAAGTGTCATAAACAAAAGATTCTGTTAAAATCATTGCCTTGTCACTTGAAACATACTCTAATCTGGATCGAAATGTATATTCTAGAATAAGTCAACGTGATTATAAATAGAAGCTCACTCTTAACTCTTTTCTCTCTAACTTATTCTCTTCAGGGAACAAAAAATTTATATGACCAAAAAAAAACTTTAACCCCATTTATCTTCCATCCTATAAACCATTTAGTTTTCCATTAAACAAATTAACGTCTTATTGGTAAAAATATCAAACTTAAAAGAATAATAATAATAACAAAATATAATGATAAAATCATCTTACTTCACATATGATAAAATGATATAAAGTAAATATTAATGAAACTTTATTAAGTTTCTATAAACCCTAGATTAAACTAACATATTCACTTATATCACTTGTTTTATATCCTTTTTTTACATGAAAGCGTCCTTGTGTTACTATCGGATTGGTACTCGTAAGGTTTAAGATCAAGTAATTTTTTCGGGTTCCTCAGGTTTATGGAAAAAATTTTCTTTTTAACTGTTTACGTTCAAAATGTCTCTTTATACCATGAACTTAGTATTATTCCGATTATTTATAAGTTAGTTTACAGTAAATGTTTCAGTATAATACTCACCGTATACTGTTCTGAAACAAAATTGATAAAACATAAATTACACTAGTAGACATTGATGATATGGTTTATCCCGAAATAATTGTATTATAACACAATAATAAGAATTTGTTTTTTGAAACGAAATAAATTTGCGACAATTACAATAATTATTCTTTTCCTCTATGTATAAGTTAGTAGACCAGCCAAGACATCCGTTTTGTGGTCAGGAAAACTATTGAGTATTCTTTGTTACATTATTCATTGCATACTACTAATCTAAAATTTTATCTTGCTCCAATATAATTAATATTAATCACTGACTTCGGTACTTGGAAGAATAATGTTAATCAGTTAAACGAGTTTATTTTACCTTTATCTTTTTGTTATTATTGTAATTATTGTTTATTTATCTTAGATCTTCAGAAAATTTGTTTGTTTGTAACTTTAAATGAACAAAAAGTTATAGAAAAGTAATAAGTTTCCATCTGAAAGTAACGTAGATTTATATTATATTCCAAACTATATTATATATGGTCCCAAACACATAAAAATTACTAGGTTCAACGCAACTATTCTTCAACTATAAATATTATTTACGGAGCGAAGGACTTTAGCGATTGTAGTGATGATGTAGCTAAAAA
>MU622371.1:0-28736 GCA_025399235.1 Backusella circina FSU 941 | reverse complement strand
TGAATGAGTAAGATGACTTACAAAGTAGTCACTTTATAAGTTAGTGACATATAAGATTAATATATCATTATTAAATATGTCGTATATATAAATAGAGAAAGTTGTACAATGCAAATTTGCAATATAAAAATATTCCATTTCCTTTATCAATGAAGACATGGAGAAGGAGTAATTAGACTTGGATTATAAACCGTCATTACACTTTATAATATTAAAATATGTCGTATTAGGGCTAATAATAATATCAATACAACAATAAGAGTTGTACACTTTCCAAGACTCGGGGTTTAAGCTGGACACAATCCCTTTCATTGAGTTTTTATTTTTATTTTTTCACTGGCTTTAGTCAACCAATCACAATACAGGAACTAAATTTAGGATATTTGCTTTTTTATTTTTGAACAAATACCACTCTTTCATCTTCTGGACTTTTCTCTCTCTCTCTCTCTCTCTCTCTCTCTCTTTAAAAAAAAACTCACTCACACACACACTCTCTCTCGCCCACTCTTCTTGTCCATTCTTTCTCTTATTTGTAAAGTATCATATTCTTATTACCATAATAAGAACAATAGTAACAATAATATTAATAATAATAACCTAATATGTATATATAACAAAGCTATCAGCTAACTAATCAATATTATCTATTCTCGGGTTAGATAAATAGGATCAATAGACTAGATATACTTATCAACAAGAACACTACCCACCCACACACTTTCCCCCTTTAAATAACACGTAATATGAGCGATAATAACAACAACAGACACTCGTCTGAAGACAAGCCACCTCAGGTACCTACGCATGAGGTCAATGGAGAATCAATTTCACCTTCAGCTTCTAAATCGATCCATCGCTCAAAAACAGTACGCAATCTCAATTCTGCAGGTAGTAAAATGAAAGGACTTTTCAAAACCAAGAACAAAGATAGTTCTGAAAAGCAAAAGAAAGCCGGCAGCTCAGAGTCATCCAATAGACCTGTATTAACGACTTCAGCATCCTTTGGGCCTGGAGATATGCATGATAGAGTAGTACGTGAAGGTAAATTATTGGAAATATTAAGCTTTTATTATTATTATTGGTTATACAGTAGAATTATCTCCTTTTTTATTTTCTTATTTTTGTTATTTATTATTATTTATTTTCTTTTTTTTTTTTCTTTCTTTTTTTTTTTTTCTCTTTCTCTTGCTCATCTCTTTCTAATTGCAAGTAGATTTCAAAGAATTCGTGATGCTATCAGATAAAGGAAGCACTCAAGAAGTAGAACAAAAGGCAAGTCAAGCAGTTTCCTCAGGAGATGACTTTGAACAGCACGAATTCCAGTTAGAACTCGAAAAGTTGAATGAGTTGATTGCCCAAAGAACTGCCGAAGTACAGCAAGAAGTAAACAATAGAAGTAAGCTTGAAGGTGAGTTGGCCGAAGCCCAGCGCATCTTTAAAGAGAGAGAAGCCGAGTATTCAGCCATTGAGCACAACTTCTTTGAACATACCCGTGCGATTCGAGCCACCGATGATGATTTATCTACAATTCGAGACTCATTCAAACTGCTAAAGTATTCCATCTCTCGCCTCATCATGACACTCAACAAAAAAGCCGATAAAAAGAAGGCGGCCGAGAAGTTTGTCCAGACCTGGCCAGCATTGAGCATCCTCGAACAAAATGGTGAAATGGATCCATCACTTATCAACCCCTTGATCGAGAAACTGGTGCATGAACATCTTGTAAAGAATATATTTAGTTGTCCGATTTATCCTGGCCTTAAAGTGAATGAAGCTTATTCCACTTTGAATAACTGGCTTCAAGCTCACTCTTCCCAATTTTCGGTCCGTTTGCGTCAGCAGATGGCTGCCGTCGTAGCAAAGAGTCCAAAAGACAGCGATATCCAAGGTGCCGCCCAAGCAGAAAAGCTCACTATTGCAAAAAAGATTTATGACGATTTGGCAGATATTTACACTCCCTTTTTACGTGAAAATGATGCTCAAGTAGATGAGGAAAAGACATATCTCCACAAGGTGTCAGATATTGTCGATAAAGCACTTAAACTTACTATTGCTATTCGTGGTCAGGAGGTCGATATTTCAACTGTCCCAATAGAAGAGGGAAAGCAGGATTTTGATGAACAAACAATGTCAGAGGTAAAGGGTAAAACAGCAGGTCTTGTTCGATTCTGTATTTGCCCGGCCTTTTTGGGTGGTGACCGTGAACATGGTTTTATTGAAAAAGGCAAGGTTATTTTATCTGGCTAAAATACATATAAAAAGAAACAAAAAAAACTCCCAATATATATCATGTACGACGTGTAACAAGGAAAAAAAAGATGATACAATTATATATACTTTCTCTCTACTTCTTTTACTACTACTATTATTATTATCATTGTTATTATTGATTGGTTTATACGATGCGATTTATATATATATTGTGTGTGTGTGTATCTGTTATGGTATTTGTTATTTTGGACTCTTAATTAGTATTATTATATTGTATTCATTGTTATCTCACTTTATACATTACCAAGTCCAAGAAAAATGACTCAAATCAAAAACACACTTTATGCAATAACGCACTTATTACGTGTGATCCCCTGAATGATCTTCTTTTTATATATCCAAAGTATTTTCAATAGGCTTAGAATTTGCATATTCAGCTGATGGCCAATCTGATACAAAGCTTTACACTCTTTAGTTAAGCAAAGCTATTATAAAACATTCCTTTTTTGTTCACTTGCGAAGAAGGCTTTGAATAAAAAAATCATTTTTTTTATTGTATTTTACTCCTATTCTTTTTTTTTGTAATAGAAAGATTTAGGGAACACAAAAATAATGATGCAGATTTTGTTCCTGAAACTTGCATAAGTATTTTGAAGAAAAGAACATAGTTTTTGGACTCATCGAAATAACCATATTCAGAAATAGTTGTTGCTCACCCTCCCCTTTTTCCGATATGTACAATAAACTATTTGCAATGAACAACGAGAAAATACAGCTGATCCCATGGAAAATATATTTACTCAAATAATTGACCTTTGTATTAATTATGTTTTCAACCAATAGATAACAATTCAACAGACTTAATTAACTTCCAAAACTGCATAGAATGTACCTAAGCATAAGTTTCAATCTATCATCTATTTAAATATATCCAGATATCGTTCCTACTCTACTCTACTTTTTAGAAAAAAAAAAAAAAAAAAAACTCTTGAGAAGCTCCAAGTCTATTTTTTTATTATTATTTTATGATTTTTACTATTGCTGATAATTTATTCTTTTCATTAGATATGAAATGTTATTAAACGAATTGGAATGTTGCCAACGGATAGTGACATATGCTTGTTCATCTCATATTTTGCTTGATTGTCGTTCTTCTTCTTCATTAAACTTTACTTCTGAAGACAAAAGAGTTTTACCCATGTATAATCCTCATGTTAAAGGTAATGTATATTAAAGAAACATATCTTCCCTCTTTCTATCCTCTCTCTAACAGATTAAAACACTAACCATCTGAATTAATATAAGATTGGAAGGAGAAGGAGAGGGAGAGACTTCGAAATATTTGGGAGCCCTCACCTTTTCGTTCTGGTTACTCTGGTTGGAGATCTGGTAGGAATATCTTATTGGTTTTAAACTCAATAAATAGCTGTTTTGATTATTTCTCTCTTGTTAAAAAAAAATAAAAAGGATCAAGTACTTCTCGTGAAAATAACAATGTATATGCACCTTTAGAGAATTATATCGATGGCCCTCATATGAGCAGTAATGGCACAATCAATCATTATAAGTATACTTGTCATAATGATATCGATTTTAGCAAGTTGTCCAATGGTAAGCACACATACACACAGGGTTATTACACATGTTGTCTAAGGTGTATATACACTTACATACATAAAAGGATTATCTACACCGAGCACAGTTCCAAGTGATACGTTAACTCCTTTTGTATGGTCTCAGTATGATTGGTTTCCCAGTGATACGTTAAAGGACAATGCTGGTAGTCAAGATCCAAACGATTTACCTTTTACTCAAGCTATGATTAAGCAAGAAGCGTCTGGCTCACAGGATAAAACTATTGATTCCTTGAACGCATTAGTAGGAAGCCTCCATGTGTCTAATTACGGTTCAATGACCACACATGGGGTATCATCACCTAAAACTGATTCGTTATGGTTTAGTACTACTCCACTTCTGGACAGCAATGAGGTAATTCAGAGTGATCACCGCTGGTTAACAGACTCTATTGGTTTTATCAGATGCAACCCTTTTTACAGTTTGGAGTGTGCTTTGAAGCAAGACTACATGGTCATCAAAATTGAAAATGTAAGCTTATAAAAAGTGACCTCAGGTAAGAAAGAATCAACAACATTCAATGTATATTATAGATTCCATGGCTGGTTTCAGCAAAAGAAATCAAGAAGGAGTTTGGTCGTTTTATTCTACCCTCACCTGATAAACTTGAACATACTATTCATGTAAGTGAATAATAATAAAAAAAAAAAGAATGGGTTTGTGTCTTCTTTGCTAAATAATGACATCTCCTCAGGTTATGATGGATACATCCACTGGTAAAACGGATAGCAAAGCCTTTTTACAGGTGGTTGATTGTAGCTACAACCGCAAACTCTTGGAAGAAGGCCAAACCAACCATATTATTCACTGTCGTCGAATCAAAATCTCCATTTGTCCTCAAGACGAATTCTTGAGAGCCTTGTATCCAAGTTGGCCTGGTACTTTTCAAGACGGTAAAGCCCTTTTGTCCGAAAATAATGATAAACACCCTATCTTTATCACACAAAGAGAATTACAAGGTCTTGGTAATGTTTGTAGAAATTACAAGGTTCGTTTATTATTTAACATACCTCCCAAATGAAAATAATAAATTTTCTTTTTTTAGTTGCATTTTAACCGTAAGAGTGGTGAGAGACCCTTTTTCTATATGAAATCACTTGTTCTTAACCTCCCATGGCATCAAGAACATATTGTTACTACAGCCCAGCGTGATATCCTTTATGAATCATACAAGATCATGGCGAGTACGTTTTTATTGATAAAAGCAAATTCTTTTTTATTCATTCTCTATTTTTGTTAGAATACTTGGCTTACCACAGCACAAAGCAGCATACACCTTTTGATGCAGACACTATCAAAAACTTTGTACGACCTGTTCTTGGATGCTGTGGCTTCACACCCAAACAGAGAAGGGCTATTTTGCACGAAGCGTAAGTTAATACTAAATTACAAAAAAAAAAGCATATTTACCTTGATTTCATATACTAGAGACGCTGAATGTCCTCCTGAAATGGCTTACGCTATCAAAGACCCAATCCTACCACAACTTGAAGCTGAATAAGACCAGCATTGCAATCCTATAAAGCAAAATATATAAAATGTAAACAAGGCTGCCACTTCGCAAGCAAGGAACTGCTATTAAAATAATAATATGTTAAACAATTGCATAATAAAGATATATATACCTTGTATAAAATCGATGAAATCATAAAACTATTCAGAATGAAAGGGTTGAGTATGTTTCTTTTGAGAATATCTTTACATTTTGGAGGCAATAGTATCTTTTTTTTAAAAAAAAATACACTAGGTCAGTTTTAAAAGTGGGTGAGGCTCAGCTCTGAGCAACGTCAA
The DNA here is from genome assembly GCA_025399235.1 of Backusella circina FSU 941. Lineage (NCBI taxonomy): Eukaryota > Fungi > Mucoromycota > Mucoromycetes > Mucorales > Backusellaceae > Backusella > Backusella circina. The sequence continues at coordinate 23,099 of MU622371.1, read as the reverse complement.
AAAAAAACAAATGAATCTGAAATTGAAAGCCATGAATCAACTTTATACAAGGCAGATGGTATAATAACTCTTTATGGCTTCAACAGAGTAGAGGTCTTGCTTTTGGAAACATCAGGCTACTCCGGTAACAGTGATAACTCAAAAAGTAGCTTTGATCATCACAAAGGCTTATTTGGTTCTTTATCAATGCTTAAGCTATTGCAGACAATTACTCTTTTGGATCAGTAGAGATTTTCAAGAATGTGAAGGTTTTTTTTTCGTTCATGCAGTAGGTATAAAAAAAATGAATACTATTGACTTGTACCACTTTTTATTGATTTCAAACGTAAAATATGAAATATAAAAAACCGTTCACCTTTGGTCTATACGACACGTCCCAAAAGAAACAGTCTATGAACAAAGTTATACAATAAATCCTTCGTTTGACGAAAGAGCTGAACACTTAAGGTAAATATCTCGAATAGAGGTTCTCCTTTTAGGTTGAAAAAAAAAAAAAAGAAAACAGGTATTAATAGACCTTTATTTTTGTAGTGCTTGATTGACGAGACTGCTAAAAATCTTACGACATTAAAGCAAGAGCATATGAAGGTTGTTTGTAAGAATACACTTACTTCTTCTTTACCAAATGATAATTTATCAACTGCTATCAGCTGTAGTATGCTGAAGTTGACAGAAGGGGAAGGTAAGTCGGGAATGTTCCGTTTTATACCGTTCAATAAACCAAAGTAGTTTTCTTCATGGCTGATATATAATTTTATTGCATAGTAGTTAATAATGCTCAAAACAATTAAATATCACTCTCTTGTCTTTTTGTTTACATTCATTTGACACGCCAATTTGCTTGCTTTAACCGACAAAATTAAATCTTGTTTTCTGACAATTATATTTTTAATAACCGCCAATGACAACCAACAATATCCACCAGCCGGACTGTATAAACAACCTCCGCCTTCACATTGAACACCGCCAATGGGGGGAGGATACATATTTCAATGACTAATGGATTTCAAACTACGCCACTAAAGGTAAACAAACAAAACGATATTGAAGCTAAAGATCTTGTCAAACGATTGGGGGATATATTGATAAATGACTTAACCAATCAAATAGCTTGGTTTGAAATATAGAACTATTCTTTTTATTCGTTTCTTTATTTAATTTGGAATTTTATACAAGAGGAAGAAAAGGTGGAAGAGAGAGTGTGTGTGTGTGAGGTTTGATGGTAAAATGAATAAATAATGAATGAAAAAGAAATACAACTTGTATTCATTTTTTCATTATTTTTGATTTTTTTTTTTGTTTTCTAAGGTTTGGTAGTGTGATTTAATATTTATGCAGAAGCACCGCCACCAATAGCAGCAATCTGGTCGGGTGTAGTGATAGCTTCCAAGAACTTAGCGTGCTTATCATCACCCTTAGCATGGTGGTAGTGACGCAAGAGAACATCAACATCATCTAATGAAAGAGCTCTAATATCAGCTAATTCCTTAATTTTGGCAGTAACGACCTTGGCATCACTGTCAGTCAAATCCAAATCAAGCTGTTCAATACGGTTCTTGACAGCATTCCATCCGGTCAAACGATGACCGATACTGACATAGCGGGTCATACCAAAATCTTGAGGGTTCAAAATTTCGTAGGTGGAAGGGTTGTTTAAGATGGCCTTGGCGTGAATACCGGCCTTGTGAGTGAAGGCACAATAACCGGTGATATAGTTGTTGAAGGGGACGGTGACTTCGACAGACTCGGCAACAATGTTTTCAACATCACGGATCTTGGTAAGATCATACTTATTTTTAACGTAGTCCTTGTCAGCAGTGTACATTCTAGCTAAAAGACCACCCAAAGGTGTAATACCGTTACGCTCACCAATACCAAGAACAGAGGTGTCAATATGAGTGGCACCAGCTTCCAAAGCTATATATTATTATAATAATAATGAGTCACACACATTCTCTCTGTTACCCTCCTCTATATTAACAAAACTTACCAGCATAAGCATTAGCAATAGCACAACCGGTGTCGTTGTGGAAGTGACACTCAATATCACAGCTAACAACACTTCTCAAAGTTTTGACAAGTTCATAGACCTGACGAGGGTTAGCACAACCAACAGTATCAGCAATACCAACACGATCAACACCGATCTTATCAACAGCCTTGTAAATACTCAAAAGATCAACAAGATCGGAACGGAAAGAATCTTCGGTTGAGAAACGAACTTGAAGACCCTTGCTCTTAATATAAGAAATGACTAAAAAAGAAAAAAGAAAAAAAAAAAAGGAATAAGTATACGAAACACACTAAAAAAAAAAAAGTTTTTATAAAACTCTTACCCTCAATAGCTTGCTTGGTGATGAAATCCATGTCTTTACCATGGGAGAATTCTCGGAGAAAACTGGATGTTCCAATAACAACATCAAGACCATCAACACCAGTATCAATAGCCAACTTGGCATCGTCCATATGACAACGAACGTGAGTAAGAATCTTGGCCTTCAAACCAAGGTTGGAGATGACCTTACAGTCATTACGAGACTGCTCAGAAGCAGCAGGGGAAGTCAATTCAAGATAATCAACACCAATAGCGTCAAGAGCCTTTGCAATTTCTAAAAGGAATCCCAGAGTGTAAATATTATTTGTATTCCCTTTTTTTTTTTTTTTAACCCATTATTTAATGTTGTACTTGCCTACTTTCTTTTCGGTGTCAAAAAATGCATTTGCGAATTGCTCACCCTCTAAAAAAACAAACAGAAAAAAGCATTTAATCATTCATGTTTAACGCTCTTCTCCATTGCTGCTCATTTGAATGATATACTTTACCTCTCAAAGTAGATTCAATAATCTTGAAGTTATTGACGTTTGAATTAGGATCCTTTGATGCATATGGGGAAGCAGCAGCTTCCTTTGGCTTGGCGTTACCATTAGCTTGAAGATTGTTTGCAGACATCTTTGTAGATAGTGTAGGTAATATAGATTATGATAAACTAAAAGTGAGAGAGAAAGAGAAAAGAAAGAAAAGTAATTTAGAATGTATTATATATATAGTCAAAGTGCAATAGATTGCTTTAGGATGTAAAAAACAGATTATCATGATCCAAGTCACAAACTTTGTTAAATTGATCTGTCTTTTCCAAATCGGGGTAAACCAATCATTTCATTTCATCTTGCTTATCAAAGCTATAAACGTATTTGACCCCCCAAATCCACTTTCAAATTCAATTCAAAAACAGAGGACATGCAATTGCCATTATTTGTTTATTTTTTATTTTTTATTTTTTTTTTTGCTCTCTTTTTTTCTTCTTCTTTTTTTTTTATTATAGATAAAAAATGAAAGTGACAGATAAGATAAAAAAAGCAGAGAGTGAAGGAAGAACCTATTGGTCCTTTGAATATTTCCCACCAAAAACAACAATGGTAAAATCGACTTTATCTTTTTTTTTTTTATGCAAAAAAAAAAAAAAAAAAGACTTGGTGTTTTTGATACTTTTTTTTTTTTCTCAGGGTGTGCAAAACTTGTACGACCGTATGGAAAGAATGCAACAATATGGCCCTGAGTTTATTGATGTTACTTGGGGTGCTGGAGGAACCTCTGCTGATCTCACCATGGATATTGTTGCCACATCCCAATCAGTGTATGGGTTAGAAACAATGATGCATTTGACCTGTACAAATATGCCTGTTGAAAGTATTGAGACTGCTTTAAAGGTAAGTTAATAACAAAAAAGAAAATAAGCTCAAACAAATAACGCTAGATTGAAATAGAATGCAAAAGCATGCGGCTGTCAAAACATATTGGCGCTTCGTGGAGATCCACCAAAAGGACAGCTTAATTGGGAATCATGCTCAAACGGATTTGAATATGCTGTTGATTTGGTGCGTTATATTAGAAAGGAGTATGGAGATTATTTCTGTATTGCTGTTGCAGGTAAAGGATGTTGTTTATTTTATTTTATTTGGTGTTTTATGAGCAGGGGTGTTTTATAATGTGGCCAAAAATGTTGTAAAATTTTTTATTATAAACATTAACAGTCGCTTTATATAGGTCACCCAGAAGGTCATATCGATAATCAAGATAAAGAAGACGATTTAAAACACTTGAAAGAAAAAGTAGACGCTGGAGCTGATCTGATCGTAACTCAACTCTTCTTTGATGCCGACATTTTTCTCGATTTTGTTCAACGCTGTCGTGACATTGGCATCACTTGTCCAATCTTACCTGGCATCTTTCCCATTCAAAATTACAATGGTCTAAGTCGTGTCATCTCTTTCAATAATAACCACGTACCCCAACAGATTTGGGATGATTTGGAGGCTATTAAGGATGATGATCAGGCCGTAAAGGACTATGGTATTGATTTGGCTGTGAAATTTATTCGAAAGTTTAAAGAGAATGGTATCAATGGGTTCCATATTTATACATTTAATCTTGAAAGATCATCTCGTATTATTTTGGAAAAGTTGGGCATGGTACCTGAACAGGAGAGCGTTAAACCATTACCATGGAATCCTGTAAGTTTGATTGTTTGTTTTTAGCATATAAGAAGCAAGTCATCTATTTCTCATTCATTTCTCTCTCTCTCTCTCTATAAAGTCATTGGGTCCCAAGCGAACAAAAGAGACAGTCCGTCCCATCTTTTGGAAGAACCGTGCACAAAGTTATATCCAACGTACCGAATCATGGGATGAATTCCCCAACGGACGTTGGGGTGATTCCAGCTCGCCAGCCTTTGGTGAATTTGATAGATGGGGTGTCTCTATCCGCTACCCTCAAGATAAGGCTATTGAAATGTGGGGTGAACCTCGCTCTACAGATGACATTGCTCTTTTGTTTGCCAAATATTGTAGAGGAAAGGTCAATGGTCTACCTTGGAGTGCACAAAAGCTCCAACCAGAGACAGATACAATTAAGCAGAGATTGGCTGCCATCAATCTTTTGGGTTATCTCACCATCAATTCACAACCAGCTGTCAATGGTGCAAAGAGCTCTGACCCAGCTTATGGATGGGGACCTAAAAATGGTTATGTTTATCAAAAGGCTTATTTGGAGTTCTTTGTACCTCCTGATAGACTCGAGGAAATAATTCAAAAGATTGACAAGGATCCAGAAGTGACCTATTTTGCTGTAAACAAACAGGTAAGATATATACATATTTGCTGACTACTAAAAATAGTAATAATAACAACATGATGATAGGGTGATTTAAAAACAAATACAGAAGATGATGAACCCAATGCAGTAACATGGGGCGTTTTCCCCGGAAAAGAAATCGTTCAACCAACCATTGTTGAATCAGTAGCCTTTATGGCTTGGAAGGATGAGGCATTTGAACTATGGAATGAATGGGCTCGAATCTATGATCGTCAAAGTAGATCTGCTGATCTCATTCTTGATATTGCAGATAATTGGTATTTGGTAAACATTGTACACAACGATTTCCAGGATGAAAATGGTATTTGGCGCTTGTTTGATTTGGAAATCGATGGTGATTTGGCTAGAAAATTGAGACGTAATTCTGGTTCGCTTTAAAAAGAAGATATAAAGAAAATTGTATATACATTTTTGTAATAGAAGAAGGGAAATAAATGTTAATAATAATAGTAATAATAATAATAATACATTGTATTTATGAGTTTCCTATCAATTCACTTGCATAATGTCTACGACTTTCTCCATTCTTTCCCTTCGATTTTGTCCTCTGTAGTGCTCATACCTGCTCAATATCTCCATCGTTATACGTAGTTGTATCGGATTCATCCAACTTGAATCCTCATTCCATCCTATACATTTTCAAGGATGATACTTTGACACTTCCAGTAACTTCCATTAACTGAGGTATGCTAACGTTGTTGATCTGAAGTCAAATAGTGTACAGCATTTTTCAAATCCTTTAAGTTGATACGAGTTGCTTGGATAGCTGGATCATCATCGTCGGTGGGTGGGGGTGACAGCTGGGACTGGCTGATTTTCAGGCACCTCTTTAATAGTCTTTGTATATTTCTTATAGGGACCGCGAATAAGTCTTACTTCTTCGATCACTGATATGTTTTTAGCGTTAAAGTTGATGAATTGACACTCGACCTTGACATTTGGAATTGGCAATCGTCTGCCTTTAGCATCCCTTTTTCTTTGTTTCATTGCTCCGATCGCTTTGCTTGGCTTGGTCATTTTATTGCTTTGCAAATGTTGACATTGAATGAGAAATAATAAAATAAGAAGAGATAACAGGTTAAAAAATCACTGTTACCCAAAAATTGAAAGCACCGCTGAAAAGACTGGTAATAAAAATAAGCGGGTAACTTTTTTCTTCAAATTACTAATACATATTAAGCAAGATAATAAAAAGAAAAATTACGTTTAGAAAAATGCAATGGATTTATTAATCATTAATAAGTAAGGTATATAGTTATAAAACAAAAACGATAGAGAGGGAAAATATACATTAAGTGCTATTTTTTTTTTTTTTAAACAGTAACTGGGTTATTGTTATTATGCAAAAATTGAACTTGAAGAATATTCGGTTTAGAATCAACACGCTCTGGGTAAAGAGAGGCGTGGGTCTCAATGCATTGGCATAACTGCTGATAATTTTCTTTCTTTGGAGGAAAGATCCATTTAAGGTATAGTTCAGTAAGGTTTGGCATACTATTGAGTAAGGTAGATATAGTATCAATGTCCACGTCAGAATCGAGATAAGATAGCTCTAAACGAGTAAGGTGCTTTAGACCCAAGCTAGCAAGATCTCTAATATCAGCATCGGTTAAAATAGATTCATCAAAATCTTCACAAAGGGAGAGAACGGGTGATGCAGACACTTTGAGTTGATGTGTTTCTTTAAATGGTGCAATCAGGTCATGCATCTTTTGTGTATTGTCGGCTTTATAATTGATTAAAGATAAAGAACCTGAAAATGGAAGCTTATTATTTTCAGCAGTAGCAGCACCACCACCTTCTTCTTGGTCGTGATCTCCATCGCTAAAGTTCTTGGAAGCCTCTTTAAAGTCAATGACAAGATTGGATAAACGTGGGAACATATCTAAAAGACGTCGACCAAAAACAGCCATACGCTCACGAGTGCGTACACGGACCCCCCTTCGTGCTTCTTCCAATTGCTTCCTTCTTCTATTTCTTGATTCTGTGTCGGCGGCGATACCAAACATGCTTGCAATAAAGGACGGTGATTGCTTCTTCTCGCTTTCATCTTCATCGGTAAACGAAAACTCTCTGACAAAATGAGTGGCACGCTGTGTCCATTGTTTATTCTTTTCGAGACGCTTGGCAATATCGGATAATTCATCTACACTGGATAGCGTCAAATTATGCCATAGCTGAGGAAGTAATGCACTGTAACATTGACGACAGGATAATGCAAGCTGTTGAATGTCTTTTTCGGGTAAATGATCCGCAATGGATGTGATTATTTCAAATGGGAGTTGCTGAAGCATAATGTTGGCAAAAGAAATAGACAAATAATATATAGATATAAAGAAAAAAATATAAAACTACAAAAAACATGAGAGAGAGAAATGCGTTCTTTTATATTCTTTTTTTTTTTTTTTCTTTTATATGAAAAACATGGTGTGACTCAATTCTGTTTCAGCTAGAGATTGTGTTTAAGAAACCACTCAAAGTGGATGCTGATATCGATCATGGTATCCAATGAATTCATCTTATGCAAAACGGAGTTTATACAATAGCATCCTTATACTTTGATTAAAAATCTTTTTGTACAAAATCGTTTTTCGTAAATTCGATTGTTCTTTTTTCTTTTACATAAAAGATTACATACTCCGACTGTATACATGCAACCATAATATAAGCAAAACAGGCTTTAAAGTAATATAAAAGAAGAGGATACTAAATGATTGGGTACGTTGTGAAGTAATAGCAGGATTTACACTTGTTCTTTTTCTTCTTATAATAACTTTATAATTATTTTTACTTGGAAATATTACAAAAGAAGATTGTTTCGAATGAGATTAGTGATCGAAAGTTTATCAAACTTTAAAATGATGAAATCGGATTTTTCATAAAAAACTAAAACAGGAAATAAACAGGCAATCATATGTTTTTTACTATGATGTGCATTTTTAATATTAATCTTTTGAACCCATTCGAGTATTAACGTGCTTATCATTACAGTGGATTATTATATGTATTAGAAAAAGAGCAGAAATAAGAACACTGAATTAAACTTTGATGAATAAACATCTTGGAACGTTATGGATTTATTTTAAAGTAGCTTAAAAAGTAAAAGAGGGTTTTACAGGAGAGAAATAACCTTTCTACAAATGAGGTTTAGTACAGTTTCTATTTTTACTTTGAATATATGAAAAATCTTTATAATTGATAATGAGAGGGGGGGGGATGATCTTTTTTTTTTGTTTTTGTTTTATAAACTACTGATAACTCTAGGCTCAAAGCGTACGGAAGTGGATTCAAAAGCAGCATGAACCGCATCCCAAATAGACCTACAATAAACAAAGGTCATTTGGTCCTGAATTGATTTTGGTATATCATTCTGAACGTCTCGTCTATTAACGACTGGAAGTAGGATCTTTTTAACACCAGCACGATGAGCTGAGATCACTTTTTCTTTAATTCCACCCACGGGTCGAACTTGTCCTCGGAGTGTCACTTCGCCTGTCATGGCCGTACTGCGCATCACACATTCACCGGATAATAAAGAAATTAAGCAAATAACCATGGTAATACCCGCGGAGGGTCCATCTTTGGGGACTGCTCCACCAGGTAAGTGAATATGAAGGTCAATATCTTTAAAGATGTCTTGCTTGGGTGAGGTTGTTAATTTTAATGCATATGCATTTGACTTTACCCAGGAAACTGCTAGTTCTGCAGATTCTTTTATGACCTCGCCTAGTGAGCCTACAGAAAGTTGTTGTATAAGTAAAAGAACACACATGATTTATGTATATATGTTTACCCACCTGTAAGTTTTAATCTACCGTTACCAGGCATATAACTTGCTTCAATAGGCATAATACCTCCATTACCACTACCAGAATATGCTAGTCCTGTAATAACACCTGGAATATCATCTGATTCGATTATTTCATTATCAAAAGGTTCAGGCTATTTTGAAAAAAAAAAAAGAATGTCAATATACATTTTGTGTCTTGTCTTGGTAAACCTCCCCCCCCCCATTTTTTTTTTTCTCTTTTTTTCACTTACACCCAAAATTATTTCAATCTCATGCATATCAATACAATTTTCAAACAAATTCACTTTCCCAGCTTCCTGTAAATCTGCAAACTCACGGCACTTGTATCGACACAACCCAGCAATCAATCTATCCAGATTGCGTACCCCACTCTCACGTGTATACCTCTCTGATATGTACATAACAACACTATCAGGCACCTGCAACATATTCAACCCATGTGCCTCGATCTGTTTTGGTATAAGATGTGCCTGCGCAATGTTTAATTTTTCTTCAAATGTATATCCACTCAACTGAATTACTTCCAAGCGATCAAGTAAGGGTGCGGGTATCGACTCTAATGAGTTGGCTGTGGCGACAAAGGTGACTTTGGATAAGTCGTAGGGTAAATTTAAAAAGTGGTCGGTAAAAGTGGATGATTGAGCTGGATCCAATACTTCGAGTAATGCAGCCGCTAAAGAAAAAGAATATATATATATATAATTAGAAGAAGTACATAGACACCTATTCTAGTTTTTTTTTGTTACCTGGATCTCCTTGTTGGCTACCCTGAGCGATTTTATCAATTTCATCTAAAAAAAACAAAAAAAAAATGAATTCATTTCTTTATTTGAGAGGGTGGGATGAGTAGCTTACCCAAAAGTATAACTGGATTCTGCACTCCGCATTGACGCATACTATGAATTAAGAGTCCTGGTAAAGCCCCCACATATGTACGTCGGTGGCCCCTAAATATTTTTTTAACAAAAAAACAAAAAAAAAAATTCAAACATGATAGGCTTTTTTTTTTTTTTTCGTACCTTATTTCTGCTTCATCACGTACACCTCCTAATGAAATTCTGTGAAATTTTCTTTGAAGTGCAGCAGCAATAGATTGTGCAAGTGTTGTTTTTCCTACACCAGGCTATATATAATATATATTAAATATATACTGTGCGTTTAGTGTAGAGAAACGTAAAAAAAACTTTACCGGTCCAACAAAGCATAAAACAGGTGGTTTTGCATCGCTTTTCACTTTGATAACAGATAGATACTCCAATATTCTCTTCTTAACCTGTTCAATACTATAGAGAGAGGATTTTAGTAAATATATTTATACATAAACAAACAAACAAAAAAAAGTTTTTTTTATAGTTACCCATAATGATCCGCATCTAATTGATGTCTTGCAGCAGCAATATTAACATTCGAATCATGTTCATGATGCCAAGGCAAATTTGCTACCCATTCCAAATAGATACGTATCACACCAGAGTCACTTGATGCAGGAGAAAGTCTTCTTACTCGATGAAGATCTCGATTTAAGGATGTGGTGACATAGGCTGGTAACCGAGCATTGTTTAATTTAGCAATAAGCTCAATAAGCTCTTCATCATCGTCTGGTGTAACTTGAAAGGTTAAATAATCCTCTTGTTTTAATTTTGACTCCTGAGAATCCTCTAGGGAGTTTGCCTGTAATAAATTCGGTTGGTAAAAACGTTGCCGTTCTTATTTATTTATTTTTTCCCTTTTCTTTTGAGAGACTAACCTGATAACGTAAATAAAAATTCTTACGAATTTGATCATGAATTGTAGAATGGTTCTCTTTTAAACCACAAAGGCTCTTAAAAACAAAAAACAAAAAAGGTTATTATGCAAAATATGCAAAGAAATTCCAGATATTTTCTTTGGAAGAGGGGGGGACTTGTTACCTGCAAGTGATGCTTGATCGCGTGGTTTATTTGTAAAATTCTCTTTTGAAAATCAGTCTCTTCCAATGCGGCCAGTCTATCAAAAAAGGAGACATCAGCAACAGAGATCAGCAAGTGTGCGACTTTGGAGATGGCTAGAGGCTCAATGGATTGACTGAATTGAGATAAAAGTGCAGAGGAGACACCGATCAGCTCCATTTTATTAATAAATGTTTTACAAGTCAATGCAAATTCGTTTTGCACGTGGCTTGATAGGTCCCCAATATCATGGTAGTGCTGGACGGTAACCTCAAAATCGCTACCATTGCTGCTTGTAAAGTCTTGTATTTCAGATGCACAAAGACCCTGGACCCGCACAACAGAGGTTCCTGGTAAAGAGGTATCAATGTCGAGTATCTTTACGGTACAGCCATAATGAAATAATAAGCTGATATCTGAAGTGGGAATGATATTTTTTTCTTGCTGCTGCTTGAGGGGAATACACACGAAGTAAGGTGTTCGAAATGCATATTTTAAGTATTCTCTTTCGTCTTTATATAGCACAATTTCAGATATAATATTAGGTAGGATGACTTTATCATGGAGGGGAATAAATGGTAGTGAATCAGGAAGGGTTGTCATCTTTTTTTTTTTTTTTGATAGTAATTTAGTAATTTTAAGTAGAAAAAAATGTGGAGAAAAGAAAGAGATACTATATATAAATAAAGATAAATAGTAATAAATAATAATAATAAAATGGGCTGTATACTCTAATGACAATCCTTACTAATTTGTGCCTATTTGTTGATCTACTCGATTCTCTCTCCTCCTCCTCCTTTTTTTTTTCCCTTACATGGTTGGGCATATGCACTTTATTCTTGAAAAATATGCTCAGTATATATGTGCTTAGGCATATGTTTATATGCAATTTAAAACCATTCGTGACATGTTACAGGTTTACTTTATCTTTATGATGGTAATGATGATAATATAGGAATAATATTATAGAGCCAATTACAATGACTACATTGGCCTTATTTTTAAATTTATTTAAAATAGGATAAGAGAAACGTTTTTTTTTCCAGCAATCATAAATACAGAAAACAGCCTGGTTTGCTTCCGTCGTAAAAAAAAAAAAAAAATATGTATATATATGAGAATATTTTAATGCAAATATAAACAATTTTTATGTTCTTAGTAATGCTAATACGCCTTTTTATTATTATTACGTTCAATACCATCATCATCATCATCAGCCAAAAGACTTAAATTTCTACCCATTTCTTCTTTCAAATGAAATAGTCATAAATTATACATGACTTCCAAATGTAAACTGGCATAATATCACTTGATTTTTTTTTTCTGCTTTTTCCAGCTTTACTTTCAGGACAAATATGCATTAAGGTATACCTGTATCCACCCTTCTTTTTTAATAAAAAATAATTTAATTATTATAGAACTAGTTAGGAGTAATTCAATTCAATACTTACAACATGACTATATGTCTACTCTTACTGAATAATCTGTATTTTTTTTTTTTTGTCTTCAGTAGATATATTTACATGCTCCTCTTTTTCTCTTCTTTCCGTTTTTTTTTTTTTTTTTTTTTTTTTTTTTTTTTTTTTTTTTTTTTTTTTTTTTTTTTTTTTGCATATCATCTTGGTTAAATGAACCCTGGAAATAACGCTATATTAATCTCACAACCCCAACTGATTATTGAGCTCCATATTCTGCATAATAAAAGAAATATTTTATAAAAAAAGGGACTCTAAGAACGACGGTATTATTTATACTAATATGCACTGTTTTTTCCTCATCTCATTTACTCTTGTTTTCACTTTCTATTCTGTATCTCTCATGCTAAGATTATGTTTTGTTATCAATTCGCAAAAAAAAAACCCCAAAAATAAAAATCTATAAAAAAACTCCAAGCAAACACATGCAGAAACAAATCTTGAGGCTGCAAAATATATATGTAAACAAGCATGCACTTCTTTTATTGCGAGAATGAATAATTCTATTTTTGTTTCTTATTACCAAAATTATTCTTTTATGCACATACTTTTTTTATTATCTTCTCACGTATAAAAAATTATAGTTCTAAGAAAATGGCCATAGAAAGTGATGAGTAAATATTTTAATAAGAATGAGAGAACAGACGTTTCTCTTACTACGACAGGAATAAAAAAAAAACATGCCTTCTCGTATCCGAAACTAGAATTTACCATCTTGTTTCTTCCTCATACATCAATATGAGGTATCATCTTGCATATCATCATCAAGCCTAAATACTTCTCCTATTCAATGATCAGAAGAAAAAAAGCTTTTTAAAAATCATTCATATTTGTTTCTTTTTAGTGATTATAGTAACTAGTTTATTTCTTTTACAGAACAAATCATTAAAAATTAATTAATTTGACTTGTTTATAAATCACGTTAATTCGCTTTGCAGACATCTTTAATAAAAATGACATCTTGTAAGAAAATACTTTTTATTATTGTTTCCTTTCGATTTAATTAGTAAAAAAAAAAAAAAAAAAAAAAAAACTAATATTAAGAGTGTATAGCATACTTGGAAATAAGTAAGAAACCATATGATAATAAACGAGGTTATGTTTTATACTCTTTTCACAGAGGGGAATAGGATTAATTTTTAATTAAGATTAAACTTTTCCCTGATTTACTAAAGAGTAATATATTAATGGTTTCATAGTGAGTACTTTGCTTCTGAAAATTATGGACCTTTTTCTCACTCTTGTGACACTCAAACAGCACTATATACAAGATACTTATAATTGGTGTGTCATGAGCATGAAAGAAATGCTTTAGTTCTTGATCATTCTTTTTTTTTTTGGTTCTCAGTATTGAAAATGAGTGAGTATCATTCTAGTTTTGATGTATTCTATTTTGGATTGACAACCAAAATATACGTTTGCATGAATAAAAAAAAAGTGTGTGTGGGGGGGGAAATAAAGAATAATAATCTCCGTCATTTTTACACGTCTTTCTTTTGTTTTACAGTAAAGTAAAATAAAGTCCAAGTTCATGAATTTGATTAAAAATTCAAGAAAAGGTCTTTTCTTTTTCGGCAATATAATCATCCTTTTTATTGAAAAAGCTTATTTTCGTTAATCTCTCTCTCTTTGTCTCTTTTATAGATCTGTTTTTTCCTTCCAACAGTCACGAATTGATAGATTAATAAAATGACATATATACACCTTCTTTATTTTCTTTTTTTTTCTTTTATTTATTTACTTTTTGTCTTTTTATTGATAAAAAAACAAGATGGGTTTTTTTATTCGTTCTATTGTTAGACAGCACTCTCGACTCTACGTACGTGCCTACACGACCGAGATCCAAGCAAAAGCGTTAGTCTACGCCAACCATGGTCAGCCCTCCGAAGTGTTAAAGTAAGCGTTGATATATATACAAATAGAATGAATGTTTTCTAATAGATATTAAAGATTACATACTTATCGCCTCCCCGCATTAACCCCCAACACCGTCCAAGTCGAGTTTCTCGCCTCCCCCATCAACCCCGCCGATATCAACATGATCCAGGGTGTCTACCCCATCAAACCCAAATTCCAAACCCTCGGTACCGAAGAGCTCGCCGTTGGAGGTAATGAGGGTGTGGCTAAGGTCATTGCAGTCGGATCCAATGTCGATTCCCTCAAGGTAGGTGATGAGGTGGTCATGGCCAAAGCTGGACACGGCACCTGGCGTACACATGCCGAGGGCCCTGCGGATGATTTCCAGCTTTTGCCAAAATCAAATGTATCGTTGGTGCAAAAAGCAACGATTGCTGTTAATCCCTGTACGGCTTATAGAATGCTGAAAGATTTTGTCAATTTGAAAAAGGGTAAAGTGTTTAGAGTGTATAGAGAAAGAGAGGGATTAAATATATATATATATATATAAAAGGTGATTACGTAATTCAAAATGGTGGTAACAGCGCTGTTGGTCAAGCCGTCATTCAAATTGCAAATGCATGGGGTATTAATACCATCAATGTTGTTCGTGACAGGTAAACAAAAAAAGAAGGAAAAAAGAAGAAAGAGAGAGGCTGACTACCCTTTATATATAGACCGGAAATTGAAAAACTTCGTCAGGAATTGACAGATCTTGGTGCAACTCATGTTGTCACGGATGACAAGCTGGGTAGTTTTGAAACACGTAAATCAATCAAGAGTTGGGTGGACAACAGTTCACTTCTTTTAGGATTAAACTGTGTTGGAGGTAAAAGCGCTACTGATATGGCACGTTATTTAGGGTAACTATCTCTCTTGTATCCCCACTTTTGTTGTTTTTATTTAATCCTTTTTTTTTTATTTCAAAAAGTAATAATGGTCAATATGTCACTTATGGTGCCATGTCTCGTGCCCCTCTCTCATTACCCGCCTCATTGCTTATCTTTAAAAATATCTCTTTCCATGGATTCTGGGTATCCAAATGGAGTGATATCCATAGCAAGGAGGAGCGTTACGAGATGTTCCAGGATTTGATTGATTTGATGAGCCAAGGCAAGTTGGCTGAACCTAAATGGACAAAGCTTGAATTTGAGGATGAGGAGAGTTTGAAACGCGCTGCAGATCAGGGTATTTCAGGCTATGCTACTGGTAAACAGGTCATTGTTTTTTAGAAAAAAATAAATAAAAATAGATCCTCTCTTTTAATGCTCTATATTAATATGAAACTATGTGTGTTTATTGAATATCCGAATGATAAAATCATATCATTCACTCTCTTTTCTTTGTAAAACCTTATATCCACGTGTAAAAAAAAAAAAAAAGAAAAAGATGAACTTTTTTTCTTTTTTTTTTACCGCTAAAACGTCGCCAACAAAAGAATGACAGATTATGTTTTCTCAGTTATATTTTTAGTTCATCAGATTGACGCAATACAACCTCGATATATCCATCAAGTGGCCAGACCCAACAGTTTAGGAAAACTAGACTAAAATAGTGATTTGAATAAATTGACAGAAATCAAAAATAACACCTGGTAACTCTATATCTATTTATAACCTTCCTAGTAGCTTATTAATACTAATAATATTAAATCGCTATTAATAAATAGCATCATTACTGACAGGCGTATACTTTTTAAATAATCAAAAGTGTTTAGCCTTCTTTCCATCTCTCTTTCCACAAGAAAAAAGAAACATCGTGAGAGAAAAATAAACAATGGTGAGCTGAAACACTGAATTACCATAAAAGGCATGAAACCAATAAAAGTAGTTAGTCTCTCATACACACAGAGAGAGATGAAAGCTTAAAAGATTCTGGCCCTCTCATTAGTGAATTTGATTTATATAAAAGGCTAAAATCACTCATGATAGGATCATTTTAAAACACAGTCTGTTGTATATATAAAGTGACTGTGTTGCACATGCTCATTTATAGTGTGCAGGCCCTTTTGTCTTTCCCTTTTTTTTTCTTTTCCCTTCATATTTTAAACATTTGTAATTTTTCCTTCTCTTTCTTTATATATATATAAACATATAATATTTTTGTAAATATGCAACTTAATGTTATTGCACCCTGTCCTAAAAAGCCTTCTGGTATGGCACAGTTGTTTGAATCCAAAGAAGATGACGCCTGTCTTGAGCTACGTCAAATCTTGCACTCACCCAGTTACCATTGTATATTAAACTCACCAGATGAACACATCATTACCCGCACCGGTAATCCACTTGTTCAAGATTCCAGTTTCATTCCACTTCATCAGGCTGTTTCTCAACTTCATGTCAATGATGCAACATTACGTCGTCCTCGGTCTTACAGTGTAGGAGATTATCGTAATCATCATCTTGTACAGCCTATTCCTTGCAAGCCCATTTATTAAAAATACTCTAGTATAAATAACACACACACACATATTATATTCTGTATATAACACACATCTACCATCTTGTTTATCCCCTCCTTTTTCTTTTCAACTATATAGCCAAACCCTCCTTATTTGTTTGATATCTTTTTTTTTTTTGTTCTTGTTGTCTTTATAACACACTTATATATATTCTTATATTCTTATATTCTACTCGTATTCTTCTTCTTTTATATTGTAAAAAAAAAAAAAGAAAAGAAAAGAAAGAGCGTATTATATTCTCATTATTATATTTAACAAATATCTTTTTATATACAAAATAAAAAATTGATTTCAAATCTCACCGGCTTGTTTTTATATTATGTTTACTAATATAACAACTCTTTATTAGTTTAAAATGCAGGGATTATGTGTATATATATAATCATGCTTCAAATAGTCATCAAAGAGAGAGGGTTGTAAAGAGATCAAGAATAAATTTCCTATGAAAGGAGAGATAATACAATTGGGTCCCTTTTATTAATATAAAGTTTGATTATATTCGTATATTTTATTATTCTGAACGTACTGTACATAGCTAATTTATTTTCTTTAAATACATATATAAACACTCGATTAAAATATCTTGTTCTTCTCTTCTTCTCTCATTTACAATATACTTTTAATGAACTACTTTCCTTCACCACCAACTTCACCTACAATGAACAACACTAACAAGCCAATGTGTGGTTCCTGTGAAAAGACACTTGATTCTGACTGGTATTGTGCCGACTGTCATACTAAATGTAATACGTGTAATCGCTTCCTAAGTCAATACGACTATTGTACTCGCTGCTGGTCCTTTGATACTTGTACAAATCAGTATATACGTAAAGAGCAACAGCATCATTATTTGTATTCATCCACCAATTCATCATCATCATCATTACCCTTATAATAATAGCATTAGAGAAATTAAGGGGGAGGAGTTATTTTCATTGATATGTAATCTACATAGAATATAAACCATCTTGTAATAAATCTATTTTTATTAAAATAAACTCTAGTTACGATATAAATAAATGATCGGTTTGATTATACCATTTTTCTCAATGTATTCTCGAAATGTTCTTTTTGACAGAAAAGAAAGAGAGAGGAATGATGTGAACCCCTCTCTTTTTCTTTATTTAACCGCTAAAACCGAGAGATAAAGAAAGAGTTTAATTCTCAATAGATCTGTTTCTTCTCATTAGCGTAGATATAAAGAAAAGGACATTTATATTAACATATGAACAGTTATTGATAGTTCGTTCTACTAAATTTAACCTCTCATATTGTTATCACCTTGTATAGAAGTAACTAAGCGATATATCGTAAATTTCCATGATAGAAGCACTATTTTATATATCAGATGACCCAAATCTAAAAGAATAAACGTTCCTCTTTTTTCATATATAATGTATGATCTGAAAAGAATGTCTCCACCATTTATCAGATTGGATTCCCAACTGCGCAAGCTATTCATTTTGGTTGTGCGAAGAGCTCTTTATTTCCTAATGGAGATATTTAGATTATTTTCTTAAAAAAAAAGGCATCCTATACACTCGTTGCAAATGGACCGAATAACCGATGATTGTATAAGGTACTCATCTCTCTCTCTCTCTCTTTATTCAATTGATTCATACACTTTCAATACAAAAAAGAAGAAAAAGAAAAAAAGATAGAGTCATTTTTATACAGTGCATAACTTGGCCGTTGATTCAAAAACAATGGTTGGTATTACTGGTGATATCTAAAAAGAGTAATCCTATATTAACATACATGAATGGCACATCAATTGCAAATACATTACCCTTTTCTCTTCAGATGCTGCTCTTCTTCTTCTTCTTCTAGTAGTACTATAACTTATACAACACTATTTAATATTCACTTACATTAACATGGAACCCAAAAAAAACCCCCGCAAAAAAAAAAAAAAAAAGAAAACTAAAAAAAAAACACCAACCCCCCAAACGATACCAAACACACACACACAAAATGAAGTTTATTTATTTATTTACATGTTGTTGTGGTTGCTGTTGCTGAGGTGTTTGCTGTGGTTGTTGTTGTTGTTGCTGTTGTTGAGGAGTAAGACCACCAGGCATTTGGTTCTTATTCATCATGTGTTGTGCAAGCATCATATTCACTATTCAACAAAAAAAAAAAAGTATATAAGTATATATCATTCTATAGTTATCTTTTGTGTATACTTACTATCTGCAGCACTAAAATTGGTTGCCATCAAATTGGGATTTTGCATATTCATACCACTCACAGGCATTTGGTTCATAAGAGGTCTTGCCTGTCCATTCACTTTTTAAGAAAGAAATAAGTTAAAGATATATATCATCTCCATACTTT
The DNA here is from genome assembly GCA_025399235.1 of Backusella circina FSU 941. Lineage (NCBI taxonomy): Eukaryota > Fungi > Mucoromycota > Mucoromycetes > Mucorales > Backusellaceae > Backusella > Backusella circina. Next base: position 4,039 of record MU622371.1, on the reverse strand, counting down.
TAAGAAAAAAAAAAAACTTACTACCAGGACTCATCATTACACGTTGTTGATCTATTTGAGGACTTTGATTCATAACACCACCAGCTTGTTGGTTTTGCTGCATTTGCTGCTGTTGCTGAAGCATTTGTTGTTGCTGTTGCTGAAGCATCATTTGTTGTTGCATTTGTAATCTGGCTTGTGGATTGTTTGCAATGAAATTACTGGTTTTTTTTTTTTAAGATTAGCTTTTTTGTGTGTATTAATCTATTGATAATAAACTTACGGGTTTCTCATCAAGTTTGCCTGATTCATTTGAATTCTTCTAATCTGTACTTGAAGCCCATTCTATTTATAATATTTTAAGTAAACAAAACAACAAAGCACGCGTCATTATTTCCCCCTTTGCCCTCTCTCTCTCACTTACCCTTTCCTCTGGTGTCAAAGATTGTTGGTCACGACCCGAAAGACCCATCGTATTCATAGCAGCAGCAACAATGGCATTGTATTGCTGTACACGATGAGCTTGGCTAATCATGGGTTGCTGCGTGTTATTCATTGTCTGATTGACCATAGGTGATACCATTGGGGCATTACCACTCGCAACAGCCATCGCAGCCGACGTGTTATCATCCACGACTATATTACGTTGTTGTTGAGAAGGAGAGAAGGATGGACTTTGTCCAACCTGGGTTGGGGTACTACTGGTAGGTATATGTTGATTGGCAGACATGGGTGTATTTACAAGATTATTAGTGTTTAGTGGTTGTTGTTGCTGCTGCATCGAGGGTGTAGTAGCTGTGTTGGGTGGTAGAGAAGCAGTACTCATTGCAGGTGAAGGTCGTCCCATTTGAGAATTCAAATGCCCATGTATTTGTTGAGGCGATTGAACTCGTAATTCAGAAGCACGTCTTTGCTGCTGTTGATTTTGTTGCATTTGTTGCTGTTGATGCTGCTGCTGCTGCTGTTGTTGTTGTTGTTGTTGTTGTTGTTGTTGTTGTTGTTGGTGTTGCTGCTGTTGTTGCTGCTGTTGTTGCTGCTGTTGCTGTTGATGTGTATTAAAATTTCTCTGTTGTTGTAATACTTCCTCTCTTTTTGCCCTTATAAAATCGTGATACTAGAAGTATAATTAATATACACATAATATATGAAACCCACCAAATGACATTACCTCGTCTTGCACAGTAGCCTCTTTACTTGCTTGAGCATCCTTTGTCTTTGCATTATAAATATCCCAAAAAACACCCCACCAATCTGCAAGAAAGCCAGTTGGTACGTCAATAGGTGGTATTTGTTCAGTGGTAACGCTGGCTTCTGCAGAAAAGGCTCGGGCTGCTTGTGTAAACTTTTGTTTTTTACAGTAATCATAAATATAAAGGTGTAATAATTCTGTTGCCCTGGCGTCACTAGGTCGCCCATTTTGTCTGATATTTTTTTTAAAAAAAAAAACAGAAAATGATAAGTATAATAAAAATATGAAAAAAAACAGGAGACAAGTACCCTTCCCAGTTATCTCTTCTGTTTTGTGCCATATTATCGTCTATTCTTTCTTTTCAAACTATTTTTCCTTCTTTTATTCTTTGTTAAAAAAAAACTATTTATAAAATATATAAAAAGAGAAAGAAAAAGTTTTTTTTTTTTATATATATCTAGCAGCAAAAAAAAAAGCACACCAAAACAAAAAACAAAAAAAAAGGAGGAAAGAAAAAGAAAAGAAAATAAAGTTTTATATATCAAATGTGTGAAAAAAAAATGAAAAAATAATACGTCACACTTTGTATATATAATAACCTGATTTCTTATTGCCCAAAACCAACACCATCTACCACCCTCCGGTGTTCAATTTCATGCTCAGCAGTGTGATCCAAATGTACAAATGCTCGTTCGACAATATCCATGCGCTCTAATGCATCCTGGAGGGCTTCACCGATATCATGGGCTTCTTGAAGTCGACATTCAGGTGGTAACACAATGTCGACTTCAACAAGCAATCGATCTCCGACATAATAGGCACGAACTGTTTCAACCGATAAAATCCTGTTGGAGAAGCGATACGCCATGTATGTTAGCTCTTTTAGATCATCCACATCTGCAGACTGGCCGGTTAATCTACGTACATTTTCTGTACAGTAATAATCATAAATACTCATCTTTATACATATAGATATCTTTTGCTCTCTTATATCCTTTATACACATACCTAATAAAACAATCACCCATTCATAAATAATATACAGGGAGAGTAAAATGGCACCAACAGGATCTAACCAAGGTAAATTTGCCCAAACAGCTATATATATATATATATAATTAATAATTTAAATATATTATTACTACATTTATTTCGTCTGCTACTACTACTACTATCACTACTAATATATATATATATATAACTCACCAATAATGGGAAATATAGTACTTGCAATATTAAACACCACATCATTCTCATGATCCTGTGCAAGCGCCTGCACACTCGAACTCCCCTTGATGGTCAAACACCAAAGCCACAATGCACCCTTTATCAAAATGTTAGCTCCCAATAACGCCAGCGCCACGGGTCCCAAATCAATGACCTCCGCCTTGTTTTCTGAGAGTCGTTCAATCGAGGTGATCAATACCTGTGAAAATGAGGTGGTAATCACAACGGCAAAAACGATAATACCAAGTGGTTCCATACGAGACTTTTCTCCCCCAATTTTTAGTTTTTATAACATGGAAACACGCTAAGGCCTTACCTTACCAACAGGATAATTATAAATATTCTTTTGTCGAATCACTCGAATCGTAAAAAAGATAATGGCATTACTTAAAATATCCAAAAAACTCTCAAACGCAGAGGCCAAAATCGCCATGGAGCCGGAAAAGACGGCCAAAAACAATTTTGTGAGGAATAAGATGATATTGATGACAAAGGAGAGATTGATGGCGAGATGGATGAGCCATTGGGGTGAGGTGGCTCTTGTTGAGTGTTGCTGTTTCATGATCAAGGGTGCACTCTCCTCGTCGGTTCTGTTGGGGACGATGGGCGAGTTACCGCCTAGTTGTAATTCTTCAATCACTCTATCTACTCTTTGGTATCTTTCAATAATACTATTTTGATGCTTATCGAGAAGGGTTCAGTAACAGAGAGAGAGAGAGGGATCGAAAAAAAAAAGTTTACCTCATAGAATGCTCGAATCTTTTTATTAGAAATACGATCCAGTTGTTCTTCTTGCATAAAGAGTGTTTCGAAATTGACAGGTGGTGGTTTGGAGGTGGCTGCCAAGGAGGCAGCCGATTTTCTTCGTTTGATAGGTAATCGGCCCCACTCTTGATGGCTTTCTTGGAATGACATTTTTTAGTATTCCCGAGAATTTAAAATTAAAAAAAAAAAAAAAAATCAATGAAAAGAGAAGATAAGGAAGGAAACAAAATGTTGGAAAAATAAATTTTGTAAACAGTTGATGTTTTTTGTTTTTGTTTTTTTACCACTCAGAAGTGAAACAGGTTTGATGTTTATTGTTTAGTAAAAAAAAATTAAAATAGTTTAAGCGAGTACAGCAAAGACGCTAGCAATGGCAATGGTGACAACAATGGTAAGCTGGGCTAAGAGACCATAGTTATCATACAGACTAAGACTGGCATTAGCAACAGGCTGACTATTGGTCTGAGCAGCAGCAGTAACCTGAGAGGCAGTAGCAGAGGAGCTAGCCCTCATGTGCTCGGAAACAACAGATCGAATAGAGGCAGCTGCGCTGGAGGCACTTGAAATAAGCGAAGAGCCAACAGGAGGTTTGTGTGTTGAGGTTGCAATAATGGAGCTTATTCTATTTGTTTTTTGTTTTAATCATTTTATTTATTTATTTATATAATACTAATAATAATCCAAAAATTGCTTTTTCTTTTCTTGAACTTACTTTGAATTAAGTGACTCAACAGCAGGAATAACAACTAGATAGAAAAGATCAAATATAAATTAGATTAATTTCAGACACTTAATATCTATAAAACAAATAGGTTACCGCCGTCCGACTGAACACCAGAAAGAGAAAAGGCAGCAATCAAAGCAATCAAAAATGTCTTA
>MU622370.1:113883-129712 GCA_025399235.1 Backusella circina FSU 941 | reverse complement strand
AACAACAACAACAATAATAATAGTAGACCCCAATCCCCCATCAATACTTATCAGCACCCACTTTCTTCTATACCCCATAATATATACAACACAGCAACAACAACAAATAGTACTAATATAAATAACTTCTCTGCAATGCCTTCGCCTTCCAGTATAGGCTCCTCACCGATGCTCTCCCCCGTTCGCTCCCAGTCCTATCAACATCAGCGTCATTTATCCACGGCATCCTATGGTTCATCCCCTCGGTTTGAGATGACCCGACAAGAACCTAGCGAGTTTGAGCGATCACACTCTTTAGGACAGTTGCATCAGGATCAACCTATTCGACCCTTGCTTCATCCTATTATCAATCGGCATAGTTTTGATTATTATCAGAGATCCTCTCAAGATGATCTTCAGTTTCCTTTTTAACACAGGCACACTCATATATACAGTGTTTTCGGAAAAGTTTGTCGAATAATAAATCAATTGCTGTCTGATTGTCCAATAAATTAGTGTCGGTTTTTGTGAAAAATGAAGGCGTGATTAACTCAGCTGGGGGGGGGGACTGTCTGCCAATTTTACTGGCAGATATAAGTTTATCATAATCCCCCTCTAACTAATATTATTGGTAGATACACCAATCATCTTACAAAAGAAGTCATCATTTTCATTGTTTGGTATACACGACCGCACTGATGAATGGTTCTCCTTATTAAAAAACGCTTTTATTTTATGATAAAAGAGCTTACATCACCGTTTATTATTCTTTAAAAATGAATTACAAAACAGTCTTCTTTATATATGGACATCACACAATCCACCTTAAAGCGCTGTAAGTATATAACCAAGCGAATCTTAAACTAATCTCCATATTCATATATACTTTTTATATTATGTTATTATTTTTAACTGGAAAAAAATGACTTGAAAAAAGGAAATTACTTTCTTTTGGTCCCTCAAACATGTTATAGGAGCCCTAAGTTAGTGTCGAGATTTGAGAATATTCTAGATCTGCTCTTTTCCAAGAGTGGCATTTCTATTCATGGTGGAGAAGGAACGTCGGAAAAGACTAATTGAATGGCCATTTTAAATAACTATGCTTTAACGTTTGATTGGAAGTCAAGCTTGTTGGTGATTGGAAGTCGTGGTGATGAGCTAGCAAATATTGAGTTCAAGAAAGCAGCAGCAGGGAACACTTTAACAAACCATCAGGAATAACAGCCGCATTTTCAGTTATATTAACCTAATGACCGACTCAGTAGACAATACCATCTTGTATTATGCCTTAATCGGAAGAAACGTATGTATGGCTCCATTGTTTGAGTACCAAGGAGCTTCTCTATGACAGAATATAAAATCCATCCATACTCCTGGTAGTAAGCATTAGTGGTACGATTAGTCCTCCTCATCTCCCCGTTCTAATGTTCCTCCTGTTCAAGTCTACCTTTCATCTTTTAATACAGACAAGGGGACCCGCTCTGTTCTTGGGAAAGAAGAAGAGTAACTTTAGTAATTTTGAGCCTCTGGCAAACTGTTTTGAAGTAACACCGTATTTTTTTTACTATATTTGGAAAGTGTATTTTTTTTTAAATAAATCAAAAAAAATGTCTCTTTTTTTTTATACATTTCTTTTTTTCTTCTCTTAAATATATATATATAAGTACATTACATATATAGAACGATGGGAAACCATTACATAGGACTGAAATTACTCTGTATTTTCAGTATTGGCTGTATTGGATCAGGCCAAATGTTCTTGCCTTTGTTTTATAAAAAGGTATTGGGTTTAGGAAATGATAAAATTGGATTCATCTATTCTATCAGTAAAGTATAATTTGATATTTATTCTATATTTCTTATTAATCCTTATATATCAAATACCAAAAAAAAGCCCCTTTTGTTTCTTCTCTTGCCTTTCCTTATTGGACTTCCATTGTGGATCGAAATGGCAATTACAAGCAAATCATGATGGTAAACATGGCCATTGCTTTAGTGGTAAGAAAGCTTTTTTTTTTTTAAGATATTCCACACCCCTCTTTTATTATGCAATTTATTTATTAATAAAATAAAATATAAATTCCTTTCTTATCACAAGTGCATATCTTCCATTGCAGGTGTCCCTTATATCTCGGAGACCGACACTATCCGTATCGTCCTCGTCTCACTCTGTTGCTTCGGTTACGCCTTCTTTGGCTATCCCGTTATCGCCGCGCTCGTCGACGCTGTCGTGTTTCGTGTCCTGGGCGACCAGCGAGAGCGACTCTACGGACGTCAAAAGATGTGTGTTCCCGTGGGCTTTGCATCATCTGTGTTTTTAACGGGGTTTTTGATTGAAAAGTTGGATTCCGTGTATGCCCTCTTTATTGTATTTGCAGTATACAATCTTGGGTTTATTATTACATGTATGTTTACCGATATGGAGGCACAGGTGTCCTATCAGAAGTTGGACGATACCCATAGTGAGGATTATGGTGCCATTTCATCTGAAAATGATGATATTGTTCAGGATGACGATGGCACCATTACTGTGCCACAAGCGGAAGACGAACAAGAGCAACTCTCTTTTTGGGATCTGTTAAAGCAACCAAATGCAAAGGCATTTTATGCATTCATGCTCATGATGGGATTTTCGCTTGCGGTCATTCAGGCCTTTCTTTACATTTATTTCGAAAACGACCTACACGGGTCTGCAGCCATGACGGGCCTCTTTGGGCCACTTGGCAGTAGCACTGAATTTATTTGTTTCTTTTTCTCCAAAGAGATCTTTCAGCACTTGGGAACCCGACGCATGCTGCTGGTAGGCCAGGGCATCATTGCCTATCGTTCTTTCATCTATTACATCTCTGCCACGCTCTCGTGGGGCGCCCTCTTGACTACCATCACCCAGGTGCTGCACGGTATCGGGTTCTCGATGACGTGGAGTGCGGCAGCCCTACAAGCCAATGCATTGGCACCGATCGGACTCAAGGGCAGTTCACAAGGATTGCTGAATATGTGCTTTAATGGTGTTGGGAGTGGAGTGGGGGCGTTACTGGGAGGCTTGATCTATGAACAGTATGGTGGCAGGGTCATGTGGGTGACTGTGGGCTGTTTATCTTTTGTTAGTGTTTTGATTTATGCTAGGAACAGCCGATGAAAATTGTAGGCTAGTTTTTTTTTGTGACGACAACATAAAAAGTTGGTTTATATATATATATATATCTAGATGCTTCTCCTTTTTTTTTTTCCCTTTTTTCTTCTTTACATATTTTAATTGATTTCTAGTTTTTAGAAAAACTCATAAATAAAATGGCTGTAAGTTATTAGTATTAATAAGCAAGTAAGCATGGATTTGTTTAATATTGTGTGTGTATGTGTGTATAAATAGGAACGTGAAGATAAAGTAAGTACATATTGTGTGCTTTAAGTATAAAAGCTTAAAAAAAATCAGATTTTTATGGCCAAGATTGCCGAACAGGCCGAGCGTTATGATGGTAAGAAAAGAAGTGAATGTAATATCGATCATTGACCGTGATAAAATACATAAAAATAGAAATGGCAAATCTCATGACAGAAGTAGCTCAGGTGTTTATAAAAACAAACAATAGTTTAATTAGTTTAAAACCATAAAAAGACTAAACTATATAAAAATACAGTTGAGTGAGGCACTATCTGTAGAGGAACGCAATCTGCTCTCCGTCGCATACAAGAATGTGATTGGTACCCGTCGAGCCTCTTGGCGTATTGTTTCTTCTATTGAGCAAAAGGAACAAGGGAGGGGACACGAAGCCCAGGTGAATCAGATCAAGGATTATAGAAATAAGATTGAAGAGGAGCTGTATAAAGTCTGTGATCGCATTTTGGAACTCTTAGGGCATATCATGACGACGGCGACTGATGAAGTGTCCATAGTATTCTATGAAAAAATGTAAGTTCTATGTATAATATATCCTCTCAACAACCATCTTCTTAGATATGATTTATAATATAGGAAGGGTGATTACTATCGTTATATAGCCGAGTATGCTACAGGTGACCGTCGTGAAAAAGCCTCCCAAAACGCGGATCAAGCCTACAAACAAGCTGAAGAAACTGCATTTACCCATATAACACCCACCCATCCCATCCGCTTGGGTCTTGCACTCAATTACTCGGTCTTTTATTATGAAATCATGAATGAGCCGTATAAGGCTTGTGACAAGGCTAGACAGGCATTTGATGATGCCATTGCAGAGTTGGATACATTGAGTGAGGATTCTTATAAGGATTCTACTCTTATTATGCAATTATTGAAAGACAACTTGGCCTTGTGGACTTCTGAAAATGCTGAAGGTAAGACGTATATCTATATTTTTTTGAGTGGGCGTTTTCACAAACATTTTATATCTTTAGAAACGGATGAACAAGAAGAAGATTCTGAATCTAAACGAGAATAACCATTAAAAAAAAAGAAAAAGGACCTTTTCTTTTTGTAATGAATAATAAAAGCAGTTATTTTACATATAAACTCAGGTTTTAATACATCTGATCAACCCTTTGCTCTTCATAATGAACAAGTGTTTTGATTGGTCAATAAAATAAAAATAAAAAAAAAGGACACACAAATTTATTTTTATATACACTTTTTCTTTTTTATTCTTTTTTCTCTCATTCTAAACCTTTTTGAAAATATAATTGCAAGATGGCAGGAAGAATATTCAATCCAAATGATTATCCTGTAGTCATTGGCATTGACTTTGGTAAAGAATAAGGAAGATAGAGCGGAAGACTATTTTCGTCTTTTTCTAATATGATTACTGTTATTTCTAGGTACCACTTTCTCTGGCTGTGCTTACGCCTTTATTCAAAATGACGAAGTTGTCGATATTGTGAGATGGTAAAAAAAAAAAAAAAGAATATATTATTTGAGTGCTGTTTTTAACGAAAAGCAATATAATAATAATAATAATAAAAATAGGCCCAAGCAAAATAACAATGTTTATCCCAAAGTAAGAATATTATCATGTTTATATAAATAGGATGCTTATTAATTATTATATTATGTATAAAGACACCCACTCTCAACTTTTATCAAGGAAATTCCAGCCAAATGACTCAATGGGGTAATGCTGCTCGAGTAGAAATGCAACGACCTACGGCTCGTAACTCGGTTTTATTAAAGCAGTACAAGCTCTATTTGGACGAGAATATTGCAAAAGACCTTCCACCTTTACCTAATGGCTTGACCATTGTCGACGCCATTGCTGATTATCTTCATGCTTTCCATGAACACGTTGTGGGTGAGTTGAAGAAGGGTTTTGCTCGTAACTATGGCCAACATCAATTTAGATATGTAAGTATAAAGAGAGAGAAATGGATAGAATATGCTTATGTTTTTGTTCTCTAATCTCTTTGTATGTATTCATACATAAAGTGTTTGACAGTACCAGCCATGTGGTCTGATCGTGCAAAGAGTACTATGCGTGATGCTGCCATCAAAGCAGGTCTTATTGAAGACAGCGATCATCGTGATAGACTTATGTTGATTTCTGAACCTGAGGCTGCTGCTCTTTACTGTGAAAAGAAATGTGAGCAATTTAATCTGAGACATGGTGATAAATTCATGATTTGTGATGCAGGAGGTAAAAAGTCAAAACTAAGGCAAGAGTGTATAGGCTTAAATATTATCTTTACTTCTAGGTGGAACTGTGGATTTAATTGTATTTGAAATCGATGAACACAGTGGCAGAAAACTACGAGAATCAACAAAGGGTCACGGACAGTCGTGTGGTTCCGTCTTTTTAGATCGTCGTATGCGTAAACTATTAAAAAAAAAATTCCGTGAATACCTCTCGTCCATCCCAGCATCCGCATTTGAAACCATGATGGACACATTTGTCGATTTAATCAAGCCCCAGTTTGACGGTGTGGAGGATCAATTTATTTCGCTCCCCGCCGCCATGAACCTGGGATCACTCAATAAGCCCGAGATTGGACTTGAGGAGGGTATGTTGTGTTTGACTGCTGCCGAGCTCAAATCAGAGGTCTTTGAGCCTGTGGTGAAGGAAGTCCTCAACCTGATTGAGGATCAGTTGGTCAAGGCAGGCTCTCTCCAGGCCGTGTTTTTGGTAGGTGGTTTTGGTTCATCAAACTATCTGTTTGAGCGTGTGCAGAGTGAATTTGGATCCCGCATTGGCCTTGTTGCCGTGCCACCTCGTTGTGAACTTGCCGTGGTGAGAGGCGCCGTCTATTTCGGTCTCAACCCACGTGTTGTCACTACCCGTATCCCTCGTTACTGGTATGGTATCGACACAACCACCACCTTTGAGGAAGGGATCGATCCTCCAAACTACAAGATTGTGCGTGCAGATGGCTCTGTTCGTTGTGATAACCGCTTCTCGGTCTATGTCCGTAGAGGACAGCCCCTGGATATTGATAATTGTGTCTCAAAGGACTTTTTTGCCTATTATCCTCATCATACCACATGTACCTTGTATGCTGCTGATACCGAGGAACAGCCAAGATATACCACAAGTCCAGGTGTGCGCAAAGTCGCCAACTTTACTATTCCTATGCCTGCTTTGACGGGTGTTATGGAGGGTGAGAAGGTGGATTTGTCCATCAAGATGTATTTTGGTGAGGTTGAATTGAGAGTAGAGGGTAAGTTTTTATTTTTATTTTTTAAAGGGGGGTTGGACAAGAATATATAAAATAGAATGATTTTTAACTTTTATTATAATTAATTAGCTGTCATTCGTGGAAAGACATATGGTACTACTTGCACTTTTGATACTGATTAAATGGAATAAAAAAAGAAATAAATAAATACAATTATATATATACATATACAATATCTATATATCCAGACAGCTTTTTTCTATTTTATTTTATTTTATACATAATATTATGAATATATACCATATTTCTTATTAAAGAGGAAGTGCCAAAAAAAAAAAAGATATTTGTTTTGTTTTATTGCCTTAAAAGGAAACAGAAAAACCAGTTTTATGTTTGTTTGATCAGTTGTAATGAGATTTATTGCTAAATATCCAGATGTAAAGTAAAAGAGTAGAAACAAAACAAAAACAAAAACAGTATTCGGAGCTATCGTGCGAAAAGGAAACCTTAAATAGCAGCAAGTATTTATAAAAATAGATAAAAGGAAATCGAAAAAAGTAATAAATAAAATGCCAATAAAATTATACTTTTCACAGTTCCATGATAAATGTTGATAGTAAAAAGTCTTTTGCAGTTTATCTGCTCGTACTACGTATTTGTATAAATACGAGTAAAGTACCAAAGAACACATAAGGATTCAAGATGGATTGTTATCATAATAAAGTTATATTTACATGGTTTTAATTACTTATACCGAGAAGTGCGACTATAACCATGAAGATATTGGTAAATAAATATAGCTTCATACTTGTTTAATAAAATAGATCAATTGGATATCTGTTATTGTGCCATTTAAACTATCTTCAATAATTTGAAACTTTTTCTCTTGAAAAAGACAGTATTTGATTGGTTACAATGGTTTAAGTGTAAAATTTACATCATTTTCTATTTGATTTTTGAATGATCAACTCTTTTGTTTGGGTTGTTTACACATCATCTTGTTTTTATGTAATCAACGATTCTATTGATCCTTTTTCTATTATTTTTCATTATTTATATCACTTCAACCTTAAACCAGGGATTTGCATGAATAAAATAAACACGTGACATTATTTTTTGATGCAAAAACAGAGTCATTTTTTTTTTCTTTTTCTTTTTTTCCTCTCTTCTTTTTATTTATTTCTTCTCCCACGAAAATAACAACTGTTTACAATATTAAAAAAAAAAACTAAGTAAGTCTTTATTTAATAAGATTAATTTTATAGATAATAGATATATATAAATATAAATATAATTTGTATTATTGATATTTAATATTATAAATATATTAATATACAATGTTTCAAGTCGATTATTTATTTATTTATTTCATCATTGATTAAAAGGTACGCGATTATTATTATTAATGTTACTATTATTGTTACTATTAAGAATAAACGAAGGAGAATAAATAATACTTATAATATTATATAAAAAAGATATGGAAGCATGCATACACAGCGTACAATATAATGGTTTATGTGCCGTTTGTGGTACTCTGATTGAATCGTAAGTAAACAAGTAGCACTAATAATAAGGCATCCTATATTTATATTGTATGATGAATAGACAAGGATTAAATACAATTAATATGGGTTACGATACTGTTGGTTTGACAGTCAGTCGTTCAGTAAGCTTTGAAAAATAATAATAATAATAATAATAATATCGTATAATAACATCTATGATACATAATAAACAAGGAGGCAGAACGTTTAGAATCTGAAAATGCAAAAAGGTTATTAAAAAATCGGAAATTATCTCTTATCCTTGACTTGGACCAAACCTTACTTCATGCTTCTTGTGATCCAGTTTATCATATGGATGATGACATTAGGCAATTTACATTGGAAGGTAGTCCTATCCTTTATTATATAAAATTAAGGTAAAACATAAATAAACAAGCCAAATAAACAAACAACTCATTCACCAAGAAAAAAAAAAAAAAAAAAAAAACCAGGCCTGGTTTATCCGACTTTTTAAGAGAAATAGAGCCTCTATATGAACTTCATATCTATACCATGGGTACGCGTGCTTATGCCGAATCAGTGGCCCAATTGATTGATCCAAATGGCAATTTCTTTAAAGAACGAATTTTATCTCGTGATGAAAGTGGAAGTAAAGTATGCCATAACAATTTCTTTTATGTGTGTGTGTGTGTGTGTGTGTGTTTATGCTTGACGTTGGGTTTACATTTCTTTAATCATTCTTTTATGTGACAGGTGTAACACAAAAGAAGTTGCAACGTTTATTTCCTTGCGATACATCCATGGTTGTAGTTATAGATGATAGATCTGATGTATGGAATTATTCACCTAATTTACTTCGTATTAAACCATGTAAGTAGTTATTATACATTATATCAACTCAAATGAAATAAATCAATATATATAAAACCAGTTGAGTATTTTGTTGGAACAGGTGATATCAATTCAAAGGAAAAGGTAAATATCTCTTTATTATTAAGCTTCATAGTTGACATTCGCTCATTTATCATTCTCTTGTCTTTTATATATATGGAAATATAAATATACTCGGTTATTCTCGGAATAACGATAGAATACATTGATCAATCCATCTCCTGTCAACCATGTCTCAACAGACGATACTAGTACGGACAGCAATCCAAGTGATGAAAAAGCATCTACTGAGAACAATACAAAAGATGATAACAATGTGCCCGCGATTACCCTAAATAGTATTGCTGGTAAAGAAAAAGAGACTGAGAAGAAGGATGGTAGGTTTGAAAAAAAAAAAAGACAAAGAAATAAACCAAAAAAGTGAAAAATAGAAAAAAAAGCCAAGTCAACAAGGGACCAAGATAATGAATTATACACCATACAAGAGGTACAAAATAAATAGAGAGAGAGAGAGTCGCACATAGAATCTAATCGACAACACTTGTAGATTTTAAAAAAGATTCATACCTCATTTTATACACAAAACCCCCAAACCGCTGATGTAACACGTATTATACCTTTCTTAAAATGCAAGATATTAGAAAACAAAGTGATTGTCTTTGCCGATGTCATACCACCCACCACCAAGGACCCTACGCTCTCATGGATATGGCAGATGGCCACCTCCTTTGGCGCCACCTGCTCCACCGATCTCACCGGAAAGACCACACATCTGATTGCTGTCAATGCATTCTGTAGTAAGGTCAAGGCGGCTCGTCTCTATGGTCATTCGATCCATGTCGTCACGCCGGGATGGTTACTAGATAGCACGGCACGATGGGCTATTCAGGATGAGGGTGGATATGCGTTACCAGCGGCACTGTCCCCGCTTCCAGATGAAGGCGAGACGACAAGCACTAGTGTGGATGATGAGGAAGAGGAAGAAGAGAAATTGAATCTAGATTGGGCAGAGGCGGATCGAGAAGTAGAAGACTTCATCAACGAGAGCGGGATTGATGATACGGGGGACACAGACTCGGACGCCACCAACACCATTGTGGATTTCCGTCGAAAGAAGAGAAGACACAAGTATCAAAACAGCAGTGAGAGCGGTGGAGAGAACTCGGGTGAGGAGGAGGAACACCCTAAGCGTCCATTTTTGGCAATACGACGTGCGAGGGCAAAACGACGTGGCAAGTCACATCTTTCAAAAGTGACAACTGTGAGTGGGAATAGCACGGACAATGAATTGAATAGTGATATGAGTTCATTGGATGATTTTGCGGGTGTTCTTGATAGTACAATTGATTAAACAAAAACAAAATAAAGTAAAAGGTTTTTTTTTTTTTAGACAAGTGTGGTGGCAAAAAAGTGTATTTGGAAAAAAAAAATTTGCTATATCCATCTCTTTGTCGGAATATTTATTTTCCGATATGCGATTTCTTGCTCTTCTTTTTTGAGACTCTTCTCTTGATGCTAATTCTTTTATTATTATGATCATTTTTAAGCCTCAAAATTAATATTATCATTTCGTTTTTTTTTTCAGCTTTGAATTTCCAGCAAATACGGAATTTTGAACTTTCTTGTTACTTCAAAACGGAGATTACAGCATCATTTCATATTTAATCATGCATAAATCAGATTATTTTGACAAAAAAAAAACGAGCTCCAACCATACCTTTCGTTCATTTTTTTTTTAGACACTCAAATATGGGTAAACAGCGAATTAGGTTTTAGTCCTTCTATTTTTAAAATAAAGTCGGGTAACCCTATTTTGTATCGTGCTATGAGCAAAAGTGTTCCAAATTAAGTTCGAATGGAAGCATTGTAAGATCATTTATTTTTCAAACTTTAATTAGAACACACTGTGAATCCCAATCTAAAATTAATATATAGTAGAGAATTTCTTTTAAACCTAGAGGGACTTTGTGTAAGTATTTTTCGAAATGGTTTTTAGAGTATTGAGCAATGTTGACAAGATGAGATAAAGGAACATTATTACATATTTCAGTTATTCTTTGTACGAGCATTTTCGTTGCCATAAGTTGTTTTCATCTATTTAGCCAATCTTGTAGTATTTTACTGAAACTAGCCAAGGTGAAAAAAGAGCGCTACTTGGTTTCAAACCTCTTGTCTTCATCTTTTTAGTCAATCATGTTGTAGTATTTTGTTGAAACCACCCAAGGTGAAAAAAGAGTGCCGTTCATCGACGTGTATAAAGTTTTATTTTTGAATAAAAACTTCTTACAAAAAAAAAAAGAAGCTAATTAGCAACCAAATTTCGTTCATTCTTATGTATAAAACATTATAAAAGAATTTTCTTTAACACAAAATTATAGGCAAACCAACGAGTATTGTCAGTAGAAGCTACTCAAATTAGCAATATAACTAATGCAATCACAAATAAGGATTAGGCTGTTTTTAACCAAACGACTAATATTATTCTTGGTATATAATACGTATGAGATATATATATATCTACAAGCAGAGACCATTTGGTTAAACGCGTTTTTATTATTTTTTTACCATTGCACAATCTCATGAGAAAAGGCCATTGTTGTTAATGGAACTACCTATTAAACCAAATATAGAAAAAAATGATTTATTCTTGGTTTTTCTTCCACCTATAGTATGTAGACTTCATTGTACTCCATTTTGAATGGCTTGCAAACAACCCAAGTGCCCGACCCTTATCGTAAATGTACTCCCAAGGAATTGGTACGCCTTCATTTAAATTGGACAGTGATTGTTCCACATACTCCCAATTACGATTAGTATTGGTGTTGGTGGTGGTGTTGCTGTTACTATTGCTGTTACTGTCAATGTTGGCGGTATCGGTATTGGTAATGTTGTCAGTGGTAGCGGTGTTGGTGGTAGTAGTGTCGATGTTATTGTCAATGGAATTATCTGAATGTAAACTTTCTTCATACTTTCGTTTGTATGCTTGAGGAATAAGTTTACCATTTTCAAGAATATTTTTTGTTCTACTCCACATCGTTACATCAGGTATTTCTTCTAATAACGTCGATATTGCTTTTGTCATTGTATTCTCTGTTTCTTTGCATACTTGCAAAATGTCTTTCATTTGATTTTCACCTTCAGATATTTGCTCTTGAAATACACGCGTAGCAATTGAATACAAGAGTCGGATGGTAGAATCGGTCGAAAAAGGATTTGCCAAAAGCGAAGGGTGCTGACCAATAAGAAAGTTAGACAAAGCAACAAAAGGAGGCAGAGGCAATTTCGAGCTTGATTGCAATGAGCTTTCGCTCACAAAGTAACAGGCTTGTGCCCAAGGGTGGCAAGAATAACGTGACAGAAAAGGCTGTTTTTTATTGTGTGTGATTTTTTTTGAAACTTCATACTTCATTGAGGAAATAACGAAAGTGATAATGATAGGGAGGGTTTTTTTATGTTGGCGGTATACAGAAATGGAATAATCCATAAGCCTCAAAATAAAGTCGTTATCAACCGTATGTTGTACTTCAATTAGTACAGGAGGGAAATTCTCATCACTTGAATTGGGTAGATACAAGATATCAGAAATGGTACGATTTGGCCATTCAGTTGGCCAAGGTGAGTATTGATCTTTTGAATTGGGGCCAAGTATAGTTTCAACGACTATATTAACTACAACAGGGTCCAATAAAATATGCTTTGACATTAAGTCAGTACCAGGTCCATGACGATGAGATAGTTGTAGAGTTAAAAGTTCAGACAGTGGGCGCTCCATTTTTATATTTCTATTTGAAACCAACTAAAGTGAAAGAAGAGTGCTACCTGGTTTCAAACAATTTTCACCTCCTTTTTTTTTATTCTATTTAGTCAATTGTTTATTTTGCGTGTTTGACAACACAACAAAATTTTTCAAAAGGGTAGTATTCATGGCTCTTCTCAATATTACAGTTACCAAAGCAAGAGGTTTGAAACCAAGTAGCGCTCTTTTTTCACCTTGGCTAGTTTCAGTAAAATACTACAAGATTGGCTAAATAGATGAAAACAACTTATGGCAACGAAAATGCTCGTACAAAGAATAACTGAAATATGTAATAATGTTCCTTTATCTCATCTTGTCAACATTGCTCAATACTCTAAAAACCATTTCGAAAAATACTTACACAAAGTCCCTCTAGGTTTAAAAGAAATTCTCTACTATATATTAATTTTAGATTGGGATTCACAGTGTGTTCTAATTAAAGTTTGAAAAATAAATGATCTTACAATGCTTCCATTCGAACTTAATTTGGAACACTTTTGCTCATAGCACGATACAAAATAGGGTTACCCGACTTTATTTTAAAAATAGAAGGACTAAAACCTAATTCGCTGTTTACCCATATTTGAGTGTCTAAAAAAAAAAACAAAAAAACAAAAAAACAAAAAAACAAACAAAACAAAAAAAACAAGAAAACAAGAAAAGACAAAACAAAAGCAGCGTTATTATAATCTTATGTCAACCTGATGAGAAGTGGTCTTCGCCCCGCCGACAGTTACGAATAGTAACAACTTACAGTGTGAGAAGGATGATGACCAGAACAAATACTTTAGAAATCACAGCTTTTAAATTCAAGTTTAGGTAAGAAACATCAATAAATATATTTCATTTATGATGCTGATTATTATTTCTAGATTTATACTACTTTTTAAGTGGAAGCAGCAACAAAAGATGTACTATCTACTAAAGTGTATCTACAAAACCACACATATTCTTTATTTTTACATGTACACACACGAATATATTTCTAGTGCATGAAGAATTATTACTTTTCAAATAAACGTTTTCTATATTCTTATAAACAATAAAACATTTCAATTGGAGGTCGCCTGAATAAACAAGAAAGGCATACTTCTTTTGAATTAAGAGTATATACAATTTTCCTATCTTTGATTGTAAATGAGATATCAAAGCAAGAAGAGTTAATCACAGCGACACCAATAATTAATATCGAAATTCATAAATCAGAAAAAAAAAAGAATACATAAACAATTTGCAACAATGCGATCGAGAAGTTATGTCCATTGGACTTTCTTCTTTCTTCATTGTATTTTAATAGCCTTGCTCCATCTCTTATAGAAGGTATTATGCAAAAACAAAGAGATAACAATAGTAAGCTACAAAAAATCCAATTCAAAACGAATATCAAAGATAAATAAATAATGCATACGAACGTCAAGTTTTCAAATGAGCGTCTAGAAATAAGAAGCACGTCTTTTTAGTTGAGTGTATACATTTTAGGTAGTATATTGTTCTATTGGTGTAAAATGTTATTTATAAATACCACTGGCTCTACCCTTCCATAAATGTTTTTCTTCTTTTGAATGAGTGTAATTACTTACAATCAGTTATTAAAAAGAAAAAAAAGTTTATTTTGGATCAACTTGTTTAAATCCATCATGTTTACACTTTATAGCTTATAACATTGCATTAATACAAGTTTGTTACCGTCATCATTTGTAAAATTAGATAGAATATAGAAATAAATGTACAAATAATTTTCTTCCAGTATAATTTTTTTGTCTGGTAGTCCGGTCAGTCCATGTAAAAGTGACTTTAGTTTAGTATTTTAATGGTTTTCAAAATTTCGGTACCTATGAACGCTTATTTTTAAAAAATCAGATAATATAACTTGTCCAAAATGTGAAAAGCTCAAGGTCTCCACGGCAAATAGAGCTGAAGCATATCCTCCTTTCCTTTTTTTTACAACTCCATCCTTCAAGAAAGGGAGTACGAACGTATTACTCAATTAAACAAATAAACAAAAAACAAAAGAAAAACAAAAAACGCACACAAAAAAATCCAATAAATTTATGGCAAGAAGCACAACAAAAAATATGGATATAAAAAGCGATGGAGGAGATTTTGAAGGAGGGTTTTTTTTTTTAACCTTGACCACATTGAAGAGCTAAGCGAAAGAACACACCACAAGCGGCAAGAAAAAGAAAAAGAAAGAAAAGCCTATAGTGGTATACGTTTTCCTTATGAAGTTATGTTTGATAATTGCAAATACAGAATACATGGAAAGATATATTCAACTGAAGAAGGAGGCAGTCATTTTTATGCTGTATCAAAAACTAATTATAAAAAATCCACAATCCTTTCCGAAATCGATAATTTGCAAGGAAATATCACAAGAATTACATTCAACGAAAACGACTTTGAAGAACATTTAACTGGATGTAAATTTAGCAAACATAACACACTTCATTCAGGCTATACACTCATCACACGTTACAAGAGAATAACAGATACTTTATAAAAGATAATTATGCACGGTGAAAGATTTTAAAATATATTTAATAAAGAAATTAAAAATACTATAAGAATAAATCTAATGGAACTGTAAGAAAAAAAAAAAGTACTGGAAATTTTGAAAACCATTAAAGTACTAAACTAAATTCACTTTTACATGGACTGACCAGACTACAGGACAAAAAGATATACTGGAAGAAACTTGGCTCCATTAAATTGAACACAAAGATCAACAACTCGCAAAGCCAATACAGGGAACAAATGGAGTTTTGACGAAAAAAATAAATAAATAGACGATCATGGGCTAGAAAACATGAAAACTAATAATCTAAGTCTGAAAAAACATTTAGTTCTTATAGTAAAGCATATAAAAGAAAAAAAAAAAGTATCTATGTGACTAATGTACAGTTACAAATATAGTATACAATACTAGTGATGTTTTTTTGAATTCAATTATTTATCATCAGAATCAATTTACTTTCACAAGATCAGATAAGTTTTCAATTACAATATTTACAATGTTCAAAAAGAATAAATAACATTCAGCTGATTTTTTTTCTTCCCAATGGAGATCGAGGTTCCA
>MU622370.1:85870-112808 GCA_025399235.1 Backusella circina FSU 941 | reverse complement strand
CATAAATGATACAAAAAGGAAAAAACACAGTTTCACTGTAATCCAGTTGATCAAAAACAAAAGACTTGTAACACTTTTGTTTGTGATACAGTCGATTATCTTTTGAATCAAGTACCATCGCGGTTATTACTTTATATAGCATTACTTCTTAAAAAAGGCAAATGGACCAAACATGGAATAGAGGCAGATTTATTCATAAAAGAAGTAAGATACCACATGAATATAATGATAAAGAGGATTAGTTTTACTTTTAAACAAGTGTTCAGTGTAAAGAGTGATCCAAACAAGGGTAGCAGGGCACAGGCAAAGGCTATCCGCTGTTTTAATAAGGTGAGGTAAAACACGGATATTTGATTTTTGTTTACAAGAATAAAAAAGACTTCACATTTATTCTCTATAGACTGTGCTGATTTTATGAATTTTTACGAACAATTCTAATAGAATATCACTAGTAATACGCCTAGTGCCATTGAATATCTAAATTTGTGACTCTGTGTTTATGAGTGGGAGTAAAAGACCTAGTGATACATTACTAGATTTCAACAAATTATCTAATAAAAAATCTTGAATTCGCTAACCTAAATATGGACATTAGAGTCTGAGATTATTTTTGTTGTGAAGATTTTTTTTTACTTCTTTCCATTAAAGTACTCTAAAGATGAACGACGAAGAATCTCAGAGTAGTTCGGAGAATGAGCCAATTACAGGCGTTGCAAACGTCGAAGGAAAAAAAAGGACAAAAAAATCCTCGCGGTCTCAGAGAAAGATGATTCTTGGTAGAAAACCATAACTGTCAAAATATTAAACTAAACTATACTATAAGAAACAGGGAGGTGATTGTATTTCAAGAACTAATTTAATTTTAACAAATGCCACTAGCTCATGGTGCAAACAACGCCTTATTCAAGCAGTTTGTTTTGTTGTCGAACTAACTAGTTTAGACTTTAATGACGTTGTAGAAGGTGTAAAAGCAAAAATTACACTGGTCCCACCAGATGTTGCTAATATACTGACGTCGATTGACCTCTTTTCATACAAGACATTCAGACGTATTTCTTCATACTGTGTTCAAAATATAGATTTCGGAGGAAAAGGAAGCTATCTAGTCTTATTAACTCGGTGAACAGATACGCATCTCTTTTGAAACAACCTGATACAGTAGATACAGAAAAAGAGGACGAAACAACAATGGCCATCAGTTCACAAGCCATTCGTTGGATGAATTTTCGAATGTACACATGTTGGAGAGAAAGAGAAAAAAGAAGAAAATTTCCTTGAATGTTCCAGATAAAGACAGATTAACAAGAAACGTGAGAAATGATCTGACAGAAAAAGTGGTATCGAATCATAGGAAGTTGTTTGTGGAAAATCTCTCTGGTGGGAAGCAAAATATTATCCAGACATATCATGACAACTGGCACGATATCATAACCTATATGAAGAGTCATACCCGTGTTTCTTTAAATCATCGAATTATTAGTGTAAAACTGTAGATGAATATGCATCAACTATAACATGTAGTAATTATTTCCAACATTTAAGAAAGCAGGCTATTAGAAGAAATGGAAAAGTTATTCGTATTTCGGGAGCTCTTCAGTGTTTTATTAGATTCTGTAATATTAACATTATCAACAAAGGCAAGAGCGGAGCAAAAGATTGGTTTGATTGGCTTTAGCTCATTGATATCGAAGGACTCCCAGTCACTACCTCCTTTCAGAAGTGGATCCAAGCCAACTACATAAGGTAGACAGCAAAGACAATTCTTTCTTTATTACGAAATATATATGTATTCTTCAAGAGATAGATCTATTTTTTCTGTATTTCTATTATTCTTTAATCGAATTTTAGCTTAATAAACACTTTTGATAAAATAATATATAATTCAAATGTGCTCTCTAGTAATGGCGATACGTAGTAAATTTTATTTTTATATACCATAAATACGCTAGAGGGAACAAAATGGAAATATAGAGCTTGGGAAGGTATCATTTAAGCATAACGTGAAATATTTATATTTTTAATCTGTCAAACAATTTTAAAAAAATAATTGGTTTATTAGATGTTTAATGATAAGAAAATAATTTTTTTATTATTACAGGAGAAAAAGTAATTTTTATACAATATTAATAATGAGGTGTAAAGAGGGGAAGATTAAAAAAGAGGAATCTAGATATATAGAAAAAAGGTGAAATAATTAAAGAGAAGAAGCCTTCTTGGCAGCAGCAATAGCTTTTGCTTCCTTGTGTGGATCGACTTTAGAGAACCAAATGATGGATCCTATACCAAGTAAAGCAGCAATGATACAAGCGGCCATGGCACCCTTACCCTTAGCAGTGAAACCATCATAAAGTAAGTAAACACCATTGGGGGCACCAGAAAGATCCAAACCTTCCTTGGCAGCAGCATTACCTTCATAAGCGTTACCGCCAGCGGAGCAACTATCTTTGAACTGTTGAGGGAGAGTTAAGCGCTGTTGTGCCACGTCAGGAGCTTCAATAAACGTAGCTGCTAAACCAGATTCTAAATGCCATTCAATGTGACAATGGAAGAACCAGACACCTGGATTATCGGCTCTGAAGCGTAAAAGAACATAACTCTCGGCAGGGACAAGAACAGTATCACGACGGGAGGGATTATCTAAGTACCAGGTAATATTTTCAGTGTTGGTACCATCATATACACCATCACCACGAGCAACAATTTGGAAGACGTGGCCGTGCAAATGGCTATAGAAAATAGGATTAGAAGAAAAGTAAGAAAATCAGATAATCTTGAAATACTCATATATAGTATACTTACAAAGGATGGGCACCAGAATCGAGGTTGTTCAAAACAATTTCAATGTTATTCAAGTGGTTCAAAATAATAGCTTGTGTTTGAGGACCATAGACTTCTTCAGAAAGAGAGTAGTTGCCCTCGGAAAGCAAAGTGAAAAGAGAGGGAACCTTGGGAGAAAGATAAGGAACTTCATTGAACATACCACGGTTAATACCATTAGTAGTAACATCAAAGTTGAAGGTCAAGTTGACTTGTTGGTCGTAAGGGGCAGCGGCTTGGATTTCTGAAGGAACAAGTGCAGCATCATCAAAAGTACTGGCCATACCAACATCAGTGCTCTCAGCAAAATTAGAGCTTTGGTTATTATAGTACAAAGGCACAGCAAGGTTATATACAAGGTTATCAGGGAGAGTATCAAACATATCAGTGTTCATATCAGCACGCATCCAATAGTTGGTATCTGTGGAGTTTTTGGCAGTGACAAGTACAGAGATACGCTGGGCAGCTGTGATATAAACGCTGTCAACAGTCTTACGTTCAGTATCAACGCC
This sequence comes from Backusella circina FSU 941, assembly GCA_025399235.1. NCBI lineage: Eukaryota > Fungi > Mucoromycota > Mucoromycetes > Mucorales > Backusellaceae > Backusella > Backusella circina. The sequence continues at coordinate 109,479 of MU622370.1, read as the reverse complement.
ATCAATTTCGATGATATCAAGGGTGTGTCCATCGATACTAAAGTAGAACATGGAGAAACCTGACATGTTGATTAAACGAAGACGGTATGTCTTTCCTGGTTCAAAGGAAAGGGAGTCATTGACACTGTTGAACAAGAAACCAGAATCTATAACAGTGAACAAAAAAAAATGAGCAAATCCAGTTCATCATTTTGAATGGATGTAAAACATACCAGGAACAGGTTCAGCACCAGTGGGGTTATTTTCATTCAAAAAGATGGCAAGATTGTCGCTACTCTGATCGTGGTACCAATCTGGTTTCCAAACATAGACAAATTAACAAAAAAGGGTATTACTACTTAATTCTTTGTATTAAATTTACCTTGGAAAGGAACGACAACGTCATGGTCATACTGGTATTTTTCAACAGTGTTATGAAGAATAAGTGGTGCTCTAAGACCATCCATATATTGACCCTAAAGAAATGATAAATGAATATCTATATATCTATATATCTATATAAGACTTACCATGTAATGGGAGTGAGCCCAGTAAGAACCATGTTGAGTAATATTAAATTCATAAGTAAGGCTAGTTCCAGGAGGAATAGGGCTATTTCAAACCAAAATGTTAAAGGATGTACCGACAGGTTGTATATATTTTGACTCACCATTGAGTAACTCCAACAGGTCCGTCCATCCAACCAGTGCCATTTTGAAACATACCGTGAGCGTGAAGAGCGGTATAAGTATCCAATTGATTGTTAACATTGATTACAATTGTATCGTTAAGGGTAGCTTCAAGAGTAGGTGGACTATTGATGGATATTTAAGAGTGAATTAATAAAAATTATATAACATAAATAAATGATGATTTACTTACGGCCATTGTCCATTAACACCAACTACCTTACGTTCATACAAGTTATCAGGGTTGGCAGTGGTATAAGTGATATTCCAATCATAGACAACACGAGCAGCCTGTGCTAAACCGATAGAAGCGAGCAATGCAGAACCTGCTAAAAGACGCATTTTCGGATAAAAAATAAATATAATGAACAGAAAAAAAAAAATAGAAAGAGAAAAGAGATCAGAAAAAAGTACAAGACTATATAAACAGAATTTTACCTCTCTTTTTTTTTTTCGCTATTTTTCTCGGGACCCCTTGCTTCCCATAAATCTGAGTTCCTTCTTGATTATCTGATTCGAGACAAGCGGAGTGAACATCTGATAATTTTTATTTATTTACTCTTTTTGAAATTATCTTTACACAAATCCGCGTCTTTCCGAAAAAAAAATCTCACATCTCAGGTGGGAACACAAAAAGATGATCAAAAAAATGTAACCGTTGCACTAATTTTTTTATCGGCGCCAAATATGTAGTACATCTGATAACAAAAAACTTCTCATCAGATTAAGACAGCTTTGGGGGGAGGAAGAGAGGCAAGCCATTAAAAAGATTAAATTTTTTCTTGTAATTTTTGTAAACTTATTGTCTTTTTCATCTTTCAATCTTTTTTTGTTTTTCAGAAAAAAAACTTTAAACTTCTTTTTTTTTTTGTACACAAAAAAAATCATACACCATGTCGCAAGATCTCTTCGACGTACCCATTTTTTTCATTATTTTCAGAGAAACAACAGAAGCAGCCATTATTGTGTCTGTGCTGTTGTCCTTCTTGAAAAAGATGTTTAACACAGAGTCCCCTGTTTACAAACGTCTTCGTAAGCATGTTTGGGTCGGTTCAGCTGTGGGCCTATTCATTTGTTTATGTATCGGTGGTGCTTTTATTGGTGTTTACTATACTGTCTTGAACGATCTTTGGGGCAGCTCAGAAGATATTTGGGAAGGTGCCTTTTCACTAGTTGCTGTGTAAGATATCTAATTCATACTATGTATTCTTTCTATCAATGATCTTCTAACAATTCAATTTTTTTAATTCCTTAAAATAGTATAATGATTACTGTAATGGGTCTGGCTATGCTGAAGACTGAACGTATGCAAGAGAAATGGAAGGTCAAGTTGGCCAAGGCCATGGAAAAGTCATCAAAAGAAAAGAAGTCTAACTACAAGGAAAAGATGCAAAAATATTCATTCTTCATTTTACCTCTTGTTACTGTACTCCGTGAAGGTCTTGAAGCTGTTGTCTTCATCGGTGGTGTATCTCTTGGTATTCCTGCTAAATCTATCCCAATCCCAGTAATTTGCGGTCTTCTTTGCGGTTTCCTTGTGGGTTATCTCATTTATCGTGGTGGTTCTCTTATCCATTTGCGCTGGTTCTTTGTTTTCTCCACCATCATTTTATATCTTGTCGCTGCCGGTTTAATGTCAAAGGCTGTCGGCTATCTCGAACAAAACGCTTGGAATCAAATCATTGGTGGTGAATCCTCTGATGTTATCAGTTACAGAGTCACTACATCCGTCTGGCACGTATCTTGGGGAGACCCTGAATTGAACGTTGATACCAATGGTGGTTGGGAAATCTTTAACGCCATTTTGGGTTGGAACAACACTGCTACCATCGGTAGTATTACTAGTTACTGCCTTTACTGGTTGTTTGTCTGTTGTTATCTTGTATTCTCTCACTTTAGAGAAAGAAGAAAGGCCATTGCTAAGGCTGAAGCTGGCGAATGGGACGAAGGTGAAGAAGCTATGGAAAATGCTAAGCAATATATTGATGAAGCTGGTGGACTCATCGCTACTGGATCTTCTGACGATGAAGAGGCCAAGAACTATATCTCTACTGAAGCCATTGAAACAAATCCTGAAAAGAAGGTTTAAAAAATATAATTATATAGATCCCCTCCAATTTTAATTTTATCACTACCTTGTACCAATAACACAAAAAATGGCATTGCTATGCCTAACGTAATAACTCATTACCTACACTAATATATATTATTATCAATAAATAAATAAAAAATTAAATAATATACATAGTCTTTAAACACTTTCGCTATATAGTTTGTATTTGTTTTATGTCTAGAAATTATTTATATACATGTACCAGGGTATCTTTTTTGGTTATTTTTAGATGCAATCGTTTATCTTGCTTTTTTTGTCTTATTTTTTTAGCATTGTGCAGTATTCATTTTATCTGACAATATCTCAAGCAGTGAAATTTTTAATAATAACACAACTTTCTCTAAAAATGCAGTGAGGGGTTTTTTCAAATATTATAAAAAGAATCCCCTTTAGAAAGCTGAGTGTTATTGACCTTTGAAACTGAGTATACTTGATTGGTGAAAGTGTAGTAACTATAAATCTTTTTTTCTTCTTTGACCCCCCAATTTGTTTTTAGTAAAATTATACTTTAAATTCAGTGTATTTGGTCTTTACTACTTTATTTAGTAAGAAAGGTAACGTCGCGGCACTTTAACTGTATTCTACTTTTTGTAAGGGTATCTTTCATCAGAATCTATTGTTTTTTTTTATGTATAAAAAAAAGTAACAATATCATTTGAAAAATAACCGTTTAGCAGATCAAAATATAGAAGCATTCCGTTTTAATTTTCTGTTTTGTTATTGATCTTATTTTCTGATTTATTCTAATTTCCTTTTTACTTTTAGTACGAATTGTATCGCGTAAGAATCTTAAAAAAGTAAACATAAACACACACAAAGAACACTATTGAAAGTATCATATGTTTGAGTTTTTTTTTTTTTTTTACTTATTACTATATAAAATATGGTATGATCTGATAATTAAAAAAACTTTAACAAGTACAACACCTGTGATGCTATTTTTCTAGATAAAAAAAAATAAATAGAATACTCTACTTTACGTTACTTACATCAATTTTATTTTCCTATTTGAAACAATTATCATATCACGATTATGAAACCACAATCACATTGTCTTATAATCTTCACATGGATTGAGATCAGATAATTTGTATTTATTTTTTGATTTAATTGACAATAAAATATATACTTTTGTGGAGTCGATCGTTAATGATTAAATAAAAAGTCAACCTTAAAGATTAGATATAACATCATTAATAAAAAGAAAGTATCTTAAAAGGGAAAAAAATATTTAATTGGTTATTATTTCTGTATATGAACTGCTTTATGCTTTTGATCTAAGGTTTGGGAATATTCTTTGTGGAATATAACAGTTATTAATGGTTAGAAAGATATGTGGGGATTTTTTTTTTCTTTTGTAGCACTACAATTTGGATGACTAAATGAAGAATAGAAAGGAGATGTCTTTTTTAATCTCTCTTTTTAGTATGTACGACAAAGCCGAGGAAATATTTATTTTATTTAAAATACATCATCCGCGCCCTATGAATAAGTTTGAATTGATTTGTCACCCTCAAGATTGATCTTGTACGAGTTAAAACGGATCTATATTCTCCAGTTGTCTGAGTTTTAAATTAAGATCAGATAATTCAAAGGTATTAATGCCCTAATTTGTCCACTCAAATTATATTATTTTGTAAATTTTACCCGAAAGAGTTCTTTTTCAACTGCGTCCATTTTTCCTAAAGTTCCATAGTAAAGGAAAATACGTTTATTTAGTAGTTATCTTTTGTTATATCTGATTAATCAGATTGGGAAATATTTTCTATTTCGTTTTAGTTCAACCTTGTCTTTTGGATACAAGAAAAATAACTTTCTCACCCTATGTTTTTGATGCTTATCTTTCTTTTTAACAATGTGACTTAAAATAATTTTTAATTGTTTCATTTGATTGAAAAGATATCTGTTTTTTTTTTGCTACTGGAAGAGAGTTTTCAAGTACCACAACGATCAACAAACATCTGATAAACTATTATGTCCAATATTAATATTGTTAAATAATCCACAGACAGCTAACTCGTTATGGATTTTATAAATTTTAATCTCCACAATAGATCCGTTCTGTGAGATATTAAAATAAAACAAACCGTTACTAACTTGTCTTATTTATCTTCATTGGAATGATTTTATGTAGATCTTTATTACACTAGTCATATGTATATTTTATTTAAAGCAGAGATAATCGTGTAGAGCTTTAACATTGCTTCATTTTGGAGAGATTTAAATTAAGTTTCAAAGATCAGATAATCAACTGCTGTACTGTTCCACAAAATACCAAATGAGGTAATTATATTTCATTCTACTTTGACAATTTTTTTTTATAATGTTTATTGTAAATATACGAATATATTTCTTTATTTACTATTTAGTAATAGACCAATATTCAAGTCTTTTCCTCACGAGGAGATAGTTTTAAGTATTTCCGGAAAGCGGGAAGATATTTTTTTTTATAATACAAAAGAACAATCACAAAAAAAGGAATAAAGGTGACATGTGGTATTCATTGGTCAAATGCAGCTTAATAAGATATAGAAAAAAAAAAAAAACTGGCTTTCAAACGGCAATTTCCTCAAAAACAAATTCATCAACAGACTTGCAGCAAACTGACAAATAGCCATAACGTATGTCGAACTTCCAATTATCTCTTTTCTCCAAGCTAAAACGGCTGCCTCCCACAACTGCTATTTCTGTCCATATTTGAGGAGTCATATTTATTTCCTGTATTTCCTCTGCATCGGAGTCGCTTAACCTTTGTAGACAAGGAGGAGGATAGTGTTCTTTATGGGTTTTGCTCTTTTTAACTGTAGGAGAGTATAGGTGATACCATCGCTTCGAACGCTCCTTCAAAGTCTCTTCAAGTGAGCACAGTGTCGCGTGGTAGCCACATTGAAAGCCCGCATCCTGCACCCGTAAACCCAGTTGGAGACCCCGCATTTGTATTGATTCAAAGTGATGGTGGGGCATATTAATATTCAAGGCGATATTACCATCGTAAGGCTTAGTCATGCGTGATAAAACGAGTTTGGATAACTTTGGACAACGTTGAGCAAGATAATCAAATAGACCATCATTGACCATACATCGATCCAGTTTCAGTTTTTGAATGACATGGGGTTTTCGTATAGCAATTGGGTTTTTCACAAAAAGATTGTAATTGTTATTGATCTCCAATGAGCATAACTGAGGACAGGTATCCAAAATAATATCGATATGGAATTCGGTTTGCATTACAGGCTGTGGGGAAAGCGACAGGTGTCTCAGCATAGGACAGGCTCTAAGCGGATGCAAAATATCCAATTCGTAATTCCAACTTTGATCCCAGTTCCCAATTTCAAGCCTTGTGATAATACGACTAGAGTTGGATAGAAGTTGTCTAAAGTTATTTGCTCCTCTTAAATGATAATCGAAATGCGAGAAATAAATGGTCAGCGACTCCAATGTTACTTCAACCAAATTGAGCCCTTGCAAAAAGAGATCGCCAGGAAGGTATTTCTCGTCAAATTTGGTGGATAGTGTCTTTAGATGAGGGAATCCATTGGCTAAGAATCCAAAGGCCGCTTTCATACGTGAATTTTCGGGTGGAATGACCATACGATTGCTTCTAGGCTCGAACAACTTGAGATTTAGGGTTAGGTGCCGAATGCGAGGATATTTTTTTGAAAAGTAGCACAAAATATCAGGACTATCTATTGTCATGTCGACTGCCAAATCAAGTAATTCTGTTGCATTTATTGAGATGATACTATCATTTTGCTGCCAATAAGAACGGAAACCCAGCAATTTTAGACTTGATAATTGAGGACAATATGAGTGAATAGACTCAAACTCATTCATTGATAAAACATATGGATGATTGGCAGTTGATGCCAATGATGATAATGTAGGATTACTGTTATTGTTGAGCGAGAGCGAATGTAAATTAGGTGTATATCGTAATAACTTTAGGATTGATTTCTCTTTTTCTACTTCTCTCCATTCGTCAAATAGATCAATACCTAAATCTAAGCAAGTGAATTGATGCCCTAATGTCTTGATTATAGGCTCTGTTATTTGGAGTCTTTGCATGGAAGGAACGGATCTTAACTTTTTCCAACTTTTAATATTGCTATGGGAACTAAATGAGCCAAAGTAGCACCAGAGTTTCGGGTTAAAACTAATGTATTCCAAATTAGGGCAATAAACTGGTAGTTGGTAGAAATCTTCTTTTGCCATCCCAAGCTTTGCAAGTGCAATACCATTGATGTAGAAGCCAAAAGTACGGTCATTCGATATTTTTCGGTAAAACGTACGCCACTGTTTTTTGCTTTTAAAATGAACATTTCGAAATGTTGCAGAACGGAATCGATGGTACCATTCATGATTCACTTTTAAGCATTCCTTCAAATCGTCAACCGAGAGCTGAGATGAGACTTTTAATAAGATTTCATTAGGTAAAGTTGATAATGCCATTTGTATATATTATTTTGATAAAGAAAAATGATTTTATCTCTGTTTTTCCCATCGTTTTTGATAAGAACATCTTCGTAAAGTCAGCTTTGAAACTAAAATGACTGTCTTTTTATTACTTTTTGATTAGTAAATGGTGCATAAATAAAAAAGAGCACTCTTTACAACTGCTCAATATGTATTCCCAATGGATCAAACCAAGAGATGTTCTTTAAAGCCATTACTATGCTAGAGTGAAGATGTAATGTTACGTTACTTTTCATCTTTTCTGGCTGTGGGAATAGCGTAATCAAGAAATCCTTTAATGGACCAAAGATCATCCAAATATCTTCAGCTTCTGTGATGTATTTTGAGAATGACTGTGAATAAATAATATCAATATCGTCAATTTTACCGCACAAAATATTAGCTGCTTTAATCAAACCAGGTCCTATAGTGAAATCTACTAATTGAAGCGACTTTAAATGCTGCATTTCACAAAGGCATTCCATGATTGCAGTCTCTGCTTCTATTCTAATGGGTTCCATAATAATGCTATTTCCTGCAAATCTTCCAATTTTACCTAGTTGATCCCAGCCATGAAGACTAAGTTCTTTTATATCACTTGCTTTAGCGCATTTTCCTAAACATTCCTTCCAAATTTTGGGAGTCCATGAATAACAGAATCCAATCTCTAGATGCTTTAATCCATCCAAAAGACTGATATAATGATACTTTTCCAATAAACGTGATTCAATACTCGTCCAATCTTCCAGCAAATTATTCTTTTTGCTTTCCAATTCATCCAAGTCTTGTTGTGAATAGCATTCATCTTGGGAGCCTTCTGTTACTTCAATCAATGTCATCAAGTTACGTTGGTCTATGGTTTCCTCATCTCGAATGCTGGTGACTGTAAAGGAGTTTATGCAAGGTGTTGGATTGGAGCTTGGTTTCAATGTGGGATATGTGTTTATAGAGGCGAATCCTGAGTGACCATCCTGCCTAAACTGGAATAGTACATATTCTATTTTATCATGCTGCTGAATCGTATCAAAGGTGAATCTCTTTGTGTCACACCAAGTCTCGATGTCTCTGCAACTAATAGAAGAGAGTGTTGATTGGTCGGTCTTTACAATTTGAGAACAAAGGTATTCGATTTCTGCAAGACAGAGACTATACGTGTACAAGTGAGTAATGTGCGTCATGTTTTCAATGGGTAATGATCTCAGATGGGCATGTCGACTTTCGCTTGGTTTTGAAACTACCAAGTATCGAACTGCTTTGAGTCGGTCTTGCATTTCTGGTGCTGAAAGTAGACGATAGTATTTTTTGTGCATGGACGGTTTTGTTATACAAAGTGTACGCCACTTGATAATAATCATGTTTAATAAGCGTGCTTTTATTACATACAGAAGAAACAATACTTACAACAGAGACTCTGTGTGAAATGGCATACCATTTCTTACAGACCGAGCCAAGTGTACAAAGTGTCCATGGGCAGCCATCGCATGCTGCAAATACAAGTTCGAGACAGTCATCGTTAAGTTGGTTTATACATGTCGACATGGTACTTTTGTGTTTTAATAATAAAGAAAAAGAAGCAACATTCAGCAAAAACAAGAAAATACAGACTCTTGTTTTTTTTATAAATCCGACACATCTAAACCCCAACGCTTTTTGATTTAACTTTTAATAAAAAAGTACTTTCTACTCATCCATCGATGCGATAAATACCAATTTGATGCCCTATCTTACATTTAAATTTTTAGTAAGGCCTTTATAAAATATCAGAAAGGAGCTCCGATTGGCTCACAACAGTGTATATGATCTTATGGCAAGGAGAGAAATACTTGAGAAACATTCAAAAAATCGGATTTAAACTTTAAAAAGAGTGCTACTCGTTCAGATTCATCTCATTCACTGTTTATTTCTTCGACTATATGTTCATATAGCTAATAAATAAAGTTTTAAGGAGGAATTCCAATTGTCTTCATCAGCTAGCAGTGGTATACTAAAGTATCTATAAGTCTAAAGGCGAAAATTTACAAAGTTTTAATTACTTGTTAAACTATTGTAGCTAGTAAATCATACTTTAGCATATACTAACATTTAAAACAGAGGTGAGCAAAATTGCTTGCTCGATATTTCTTACGTCTAGTTCCTCTCCTCGGAATAGTATAATTTAGCATTTAATTGAAAGGTTTTTTATATTAAAGAACTTCATGCATTTCTTTAGGTAATTTATACATTTTGAGCAAAGATTATAAAAGTAAATGTTAATGAAAGAGAGGGATATTTGTAGTACTCTCGCTTTTGAGTTTTATACGCTCCAGAGAGACGGAGGCTGTAAAAATATACAAAATCATCTCTGCTTCAGTCTAAACATAAAGGGTTTTTTTTCTTCCATAGGTTGTTATATTTTCATTATTTCAACCTAAATTGTACTTCTGATACTTATAAATCTTTAGCTTCACACCTTTTGATCATTGTTTTCTCTAATAATAATAATAAAAAACAGTATGTTCACTTTTTTGAGTAAACAGAATTAAACACAAATAGTTTAGAAAAAGAACAAACTTCTTTTTTTTCTGTTAGAGGAAAGTCTATATTTGGTCAACCTCAGCCAATCTAGAGAGTACAAAACTCAACTACAGTGAAAACAACACTGATCATAATAATTTAAAGAGGCCTAAAGACCGGTATTTCATTAGTTGTATATTTTTCCCTAGCATAATTATCAAGGCAAACAATTTATCTATCGTTATATAAAAGCTGCTATGAAGTAATCACACTAAAATTTTTTATATAGAAAAAATATGCCAGTTTTTTATTACTATTATTAACGAAAAAAAAAAAGAGAAGCCTTTCATTTTATGCTGTTTTAGCATTCTTGACCAAATAAGCCAATAAATCCACCTTTGTCACTACATGCTTCACCTTTTGGTCCTCAGTAACAAGAGCACTTGAATTATGCTCAAAGAAACGAGTCAGTTGATCCAATGGGGTATTATCAGTAATTTCCTCAAACTTCTTTGAACCCTTTGTAAAATGAAACATCACCTTTGAAACAGGTGTATCTGGCTTTGCGCGTCCTGAAGACATGCGCGATAAGATGTTACCCAATGTCACAAGTCCCTGTAAGCGATTAGAAGATGTCACGGGTAGCTGATCAAACCCGTTCTTTTGCATCAATGTAACAGCCTCAGCACAGGTGGTGCTGCCATCGGTGGTGACTGCAGAAGCAAGCTTAAGATTTTTGACAGTAGCACCAGCATAATCTTTTTTAGCCTTGCTTTCAAAGCTCTCCTCCTCAAATTTCTCGTCGGTAAAGCCATATTTTCTCATCCAATCATCGTTGAGGAACTTGGTCATATAATTACGTACTGAGTCTGGTAAAATGACGACACAACGCTGTCCTGGTTTGAGTTCCTTTGCAGCCTGTACGGCAGCATACATGGCGGTTCCCGAAGATCCACCACAGAGAATACCCTCCTCACGAATCAACCGACGTGACATTAAAAACGAGGGCTTGTCCTCTGATTTGATCCAACGATCCACCACAGACCGTGTCAATGCATCCGGAATAAAATCATACCCAATACCTTCGACCTGATAGGAAGGACCCTCGACATTGAGCGATTCAGGCTGGGCCAGGATCGATCCCACAGGATCCACACCCACAACGATCACATTTGGACACTTTTCTTTGAGCTTTTGCGCAATGCCCGAAATGGTACCTCCTGTACCCGCACCCGCTACCACCATGTCCACTTGACCTCCGCACTGTTCCAGTATCTCCTCGGCAGTGCCATCATAATGCGCAACAGGGTTGTATGGATTTCCATATTGGTCCAGAATCACAGCCCCAGGAATCTCATCACGCAACTTGCGCGCCACGCCAATATGCGACTCTGGTGAATCCCATGCGGCCTCTGTAGGGGTGCGCACGATTTCTGCACCCAATGCCTTGAGCACATCCACCTTTTCCTGTGACATCTTTTCAGGCAAGGTAATGATCACACGATAACCCTTGACGGCGCCCGCCAAGGCAAGACCAATACCAGTATTGCCAGAGGTAGCCTCAATGATGGTGCTCTTTCCAGGGATCAGTGTACCATCGCGTTCGGCTTCTTCAATCATACGGATAGCGATACGGTCTTTGACGGAGCCACCAGCGTTGAAAAACTCACATTTTGCCACTATATAGAATTGGTACTTGTTTTAGCATAACTAAAAGAGAAAAAAAAACAAAAAAAAAACTTACATAGTTCGCATTGCAAACCTTCTTGTTTCGCAATTCGGTTAATTCGAACAAGTGGAGTACGTCCAATGTTGTCTAGAATGGTGTCTGAAATTCTTGGTGAGGCTATCTCACTTATTCCCCCGAAAAATAAATAACACAGAAATAAATGATAAGATATCCCCTCATCTTTTTTTGTTTATTTTACTTACTCTTTTTTATGGTTATATTTATCAAAAAGTCCTTTTACGCCACCCATACTATTTTACTGATAAGAAAAAGAAAAGAAAAACGAGATAAAGTCTCTCACGACAACAATTCTATTGTGGGAAAAAACACAACTTTTATATCTCAATTTGAACCAACAAATAAAATGTAGTGACGTTTTTGAATGCGGGTAGTCTACGTTTACCTACCACATCACGTATTTTATACACACCCACCAGTATCCTCTACCCTTGATTTTCGTGTACGTAATATACAAAAAAATTTCTAATCATATTAAAAAGTCTGGATATATAAACTTGCTATTACTGAAGTTCTTTCTTTTTTTTTTATGCTTCAGGACGCGACTTGTTATGCGTCTGATTGGTATAAAAAAATGCCAAAAAAGGCATTTTTAGCATAATAGATGTCAACCCCCACTTTCTCTCTCTCACACTCTCTGTCTTATTCACATCAGTAAAGGTATGCACTGGTTATTTGTTAATGGAAAGAAGGGTAAAAGTAAAGGTAATAGTAACATGATAGTTTTAGCTGCTGTCTGTTTTACAGCGTCCCCATTACGGGGTTTGCTCTTTTTGTTTGACGTTATTTTAAAGGTAAGTATAGTTACTAATGACAGTAATAACGCTAATTCAAAATATATCCCTTCCTTATACATTGTTGTCGCCATATATAGGTGTGCTATTATACTATACAATTTTTAATCTACTATTACTGATATACATTCATTTAGGTTAGCCCTATCCAACACACGCGCCTGACACTAGATTTAGCGATTGGGTGCAACTACTGCGAAGGTGCGACTCAAACGGGCCCTCTGTATCCAAATGTAGACCACCCGTTTTAATGATTCATGCAAAAATATTTTTCTTTTGATGCTCCGTAAAATGTATATTTATAAAACGCTGAGCATTCTATTTTTATATACTATTTAAAGAAATGGCACTTGCGAATCATAGAATGTGCTTCACTTTTTGGATTAATAAACGAAAAAAAATAATAATAAAATCAATAAATAAATAAATTAGATAATAAATGCTTTGGAATGTTTATTAAAATAATATAAATAAATGGCGGGTTCTTGTTTTTTATACTCAAAACCCCCCTTTTTTACTGTTTGTAAATAATAATAATAAAAAAGAGAAGAAGCTTATTATTTGTTCTTTCTTTCCTCTCTTATTCTATAAAATGACAGATCGATTTACTATGCTTGACAATTATTCCTCAATCAAATCAAAATGGCAACAAAATATGCAACAGCAGCAACAGCTAAACCCAATACCAACACTATTCAATACATTTCTACAAGAGTTGTGGATTGAATCTGCAAACATGATGGATTTCATCATGACAGAACCAGTGTCATCATCAACAGTCATGCAAGGCTATATTTTTAAGCAAATGGAAGGGTTTTTATGCACGCGCCAACGATTTTATGAACTTTTGGAAATGCAAGATGAACCTATTGAATATACACCATCACCACTAGCTTCATTACTAACAGAATCTACCATCAGTGAACCCTACGCCTCTTCCTGCTCTGGAAGATCCAGTGACTTGGATAGTACGCCACTATTGACAAGTCATCCTTCTACTTCCACTATGGGTACACAGGAGTTGATAAAGGGGGAGAACAAGGAACCATCTGACACAAGACGTCATCCAAAACTGTCACCTTCACCATCCACACCCACTCTTGGCAAAAGCTATACATCCAGTTGCTGTTCTGATGGACACTTTCAACCAGCCTGCAACTATCTCTGTTACTACCCCAATCATAGCGACAAGGTGGGAGGTGAAAACTGCCACTTTTGTAATGAATTAATTACACCGCCACTCAAAAAGAGTTTCTCCATGGAAGACTTTTCAAATCGACCCTTGGATGACGATAGCAGTTACTATACCTCTGATGAGTCCACTATAAATAAACAAGTTCAGCCACTTGTTCATAAGGTGCTGCCTATCACTGAAGGGTTCGAATATCAACACGTGAGTTCCTTTACAGAGCAGTCAAATGATTCATTAGATTCTATTATTCAACAGCATCAAGATATTATCTCACAGTCATTACAGACCAACAAGAAGGAACATCGTAAATCGATGTTTGGTTTATTTTCACACAAGAAACTTTCTAGTTTCTTTTCATTGAAAAAGAAGAAGAAAGTCGCCTCTTCTTACTCCTTTTACCAAAAGAAGGATATGTCAGTGTTAAATTAAATTTTTATTTTTTTATTTCTTGTAATTTAATTTATTTTTAAATATAAATATATATATATATAATAAAACATCTTTATACTTGTTTCCTTCTTCTCCTTTTTATTGCTATTGTTATTGTATATAAAAAATAAAAACTCATTTCCCATTTCACTCAAGTGTTTGAATGTATAGTAATGAATATATGACGTTTTTGACTTGTCAATCTTGTTTGCATGAATATTTTAAAGTTAGGATTGTACAACCAAGGAGTAAAAAAAAAAAACCAGCCTTCTTCCTCAAATGCTAATTAAATCGCATTTATTGCTAAATGCCTCCCTCTTTTTTTATTTTTATATTTATAAAAACTTCCAAAAACGAGTCATTCGTTCAATAGTCTGTATCTTTTGTTGATTTGTTAATTGAGGGTTTTCTAAATCTCGTAAATCTTCAATAAATCTATCTCGCATTGAATCACGCACAGGAATACACTTGGCAAGTGAACGCAACAGGTGAGTTTCACATAATAAAATGCCTTGTGTTTCACATTGTTGTTGGCGTCTCTTTAATACATTGGCATCATCATTGCTGTTGACGGACCATTCACCTATTTGGCTATTATTATTGGGTTGATCAAGGATGAGTTGTCTTTCGATGCGTCTTAGTGTCTCACGCATGGGTAAACCCTTTTGCTTCATTTTTTGTTGTGATCTGCCTTGAACAGTGTTCTTGAACCAAGAAGCAGTTGCCCATGTAAGGAGCATAGAGGGTGCAACAGCTATTATTATTACTTAGTATATATTTCAATTTAATAAATGGATCAACATAATAATACCTAAAAATGCAAAGTTGAGTTCATTGGACTTTAAAAGTTTATCCAATGCAGACATGGCCAAATCAACATCCACTTTAGTCTTTTGTACTTGGATTAGCATGGTTTGAAGAAGATCACCTAATAATAATATATTAATAAAATAAAAATAAAACTAACAACCTTTAGTTTCTTACCAGCAACTACATTCTTGAGTGGGCTCTACTCGCAATTATACCCTTTAGTTTATCATCTTCTCTTCTTCTTATTATTATTATTTACCTTGATTGCCTTTTCATACTCTTTCAAAACAGGAGAAATATCACCTTCACGTATCTTTAAAGTCAAGATTTGAATTTCTCGATCTGATAAATGTTGATGGTCCTTTGCAAATCCAATCACCATACGCTCCAAAGACTTTATATATGTTTAATATTTACAATCCACTTTTTCTTATTTATAACAAACTTACATCAAGATCACTCTTCAATCCTTCCTTACTCAACACACCCAATCTCTGATCCTTCAATCGAATGGTATCCCACACCTTCATCACTGGTTCATAAATCCAATTCACCACAAAATCATATGCCGTCTTTCCAAATTCGTTTATACAATGAACAATATCCTCTTTACGCTTAAATCCATAACGAATCACATAATTACCAATAAAATAGGTCAGAATACCAGGCACCCAATAGCGCATGATGCCCGTAGGTGGGCCATACACTGTGCCAACGGTGCTTAGATTTTTTCTATAAGTTGTTTTCCATGTGTCAATCAATTGCACCAGTTCACTCGCCACCTCTCTTGGCTCCTTGGTCTCCATCAATGGCGCTATTTTGAATACACCAAGTGTGGCTGATGCGTCAAAAGTGGTAGGATCCTGCTTTAATGGATCGAGAACAGATTGAATTGTATATAAACACTTTGCAGTCTCTATGGCAACCACACTTTGGAAATGAAGAGGTGAATCAGCGTCTTGTTGCTGTTGTTGAGGGGGGCAGAATTGGGGTGGGGACATGAGCAGTAATCCAAGTCGTGCTGCTTGCTGAGTACGGAACTGTTGGAGGGTCTTCTTTTTCAGATGTATTTCATCACGGATCATTTGAAAGAAGAAGGGAGTTGTGGAAAGAGAGAACCATGCTGGCACTATTCTTCTCTTGCCATTGGTATCCATTGTATTATTGTTATGGGATGCAATAAGTGAATGAATGGGGAAGATTTGTCTTATCAGATAATCGGTGGAGGTGACAAGTGAGATGAATTTATTTTGGTCTTGTTGGTTTTGATAGTGATGACTGGTATTCTTTACAAGTGAAAAGAGTCTTGATGGTATAGCTATTGCAATATATAATTTATATATTCAAATCATAAATTTACAAAAAAAAGAAAGGATACTTACTTTCTAAAGTATAATAAAGTTCTTGTAAAGGACTTCCATGAACTTGGTTCCAATAGTCAATAGCTTCCGATACAGGCAGTGTCATATTTAACACTTCAGAAAACACCTGTCCGTAAGCAGCAATAGTGCATTTCGAAACAAATAGCCACTCTAGTGCAGGATCGGTACTTTCGGTAGAGACGCGAAATTGCTCGAGATATTCTTTTACTTTCTCAATAGAAGGTGGTGCATTAGAGAGATCAAGTGCTTGGGTGGCCTTCAAGATAAAAGGTTGTTGTTCAGTCGTATTGTCCGTGGGTGTTGTTATTGCTGCTTGAAGAGCATATTTAGTTTCATGTGTTTTGAATGAGGAGGTCAAGGACGAATCCAAAAGTTTGACTTGTTCATCAATGAAGGAAGTCATTTCTTTTGTTGTATTAAAAAAAACAAAGAATAATAGAAAATAAAAAACCTTCCCCCACAAAGACGCGGTATGTGGCCGGGGGGAGGTTCAATTCGAATGGCTGAATTTGAATAATTTTGCATCATGAAGACATCACTTTCTTGTTAAGTCGTGGAACAATAAAGTATATTTTACAAGGAGTTGAGTATGCTTTGTATATATTGTAGAACTGTTTATTACTCTTTAGATCTAAGATTTATTATTGCTGCATCGAAGCATTGAAAAGTACCTGCCGGCTATACAATTCTTACACCTTTTACTCTTTCCGTTATAAATAACAAAACTTCAAATTAGGTTAATTCAATCAAAGTGATTGCTTAATAAAATAAAAATCTATGGTTGAGTAAAGAGGGATTATCACATGATAATATTATATCGTAAACGATTAATGAAACAAATCTATTGTGGACAATGCACGATATCAGATCGGATCAAAGCTCAAATATGGTGAAACGAAAAAAACAAGTAACACGAAAAGAAAGAGATGATAAATAAGCACTTCTATTACTGATGAAAGACACCTGGTTTAGCTACACTTTGAAAATAAGATGTATTACAAGCTTTAATTCACTTGTTTTCGTGTGTTTAATGCTTTTGATTTGAAAGATACTCTATTTTGCAATGTTGCTGCTTTGCTTTATTCAAGTTAAAGAAGAGTCAGTCAGCTTTGCATAATTTAACAGTCATGGAAATGACCCCCTTTAATTTGTTTTGTTTTCTAAACAAAAAAAGAGAAAGGGGTTAAAGCAGTGTTTGTTTATCTCTCTCTTTCTCTCTTTTACAATACTTTTTATTATTATTATCGTTATTTGAATCATGTCTGATATAGGAAGTGACACGCAAATATCATCATCTGCTCTTATTAGAAGTAAAATAGAATCGATTTTATAAATTGAGCCAACTAAATAAAGAAACCCTATTCTAGATATTGTGGAAGACCTGTTCTCATACAATACCATTAAAAGAAAAAGAGTACTAGAATACTACTTCTTTGAAACTGCAACACTATCGTCACCAATCATGAATACAAAAGGTGTACAGAATATACAATAGTAAGTGTGATGTTACTTGTGAAAAAAAAGGAGAATGCTTTATTGATCATCATAAAAAGCGTGTATACTGTATGGCAAGCATTGAATAGAAGAGAACCAAAAATTGATAACATTGTCTTTAGTGGGTAAAATAAAATAAAAATAAAATAAAAATATGTAACACATACGAAAACACTCAGCAAAAATAAATATTAGACACACAGCAGTTGTGCATTTGACACAGGATATTTCACCCACGCTCCTACCGTCCCTTTTTCATCTTTATGTACCCGCCATCACCACTTTACATTTTAAGGAAACCGAACAAGATAGCGGACTATTAAAGATCTACAGACAGGAAGATAGTTGGACATTAGAAGGTAAAAAAACTAAAAAAAAGCTAAAAAAAAGCATACCTTACATGTTTCATCTTTTTGCTCATCTCTATACCTTTCTAAACAGGACTGATTCAATCAGTACCATTAGTTTCATTTTGGTATAACCATGTTGTACGTGCACTTATGGGAAAGGTAGTGACAGCCACCGGCGATTTATTGGATGCCGCCATGCAACAGGCCGAGAAGATGACTGTGCGTGGTCAGGAAATCCAACGCATTGGTCGTGATCTGGCTATTGAGAATATGGATAAGCTCGAAGAGTATAGGGCGGATTTGCATGAAAACTATCTAAAGGGAATAAGAAACTGGAGAGAGTCTTTGGATGGTTCGGAAGTGTGTGTAAAGGAACCAGGAAATAATATGATTGATATGAAATAATGATTAAAAAAAAAAAAAGGGATTGTTTATTATTTATTTTATATATATATTATTTTATTTTGATATATATATATATATATATATACATAGTGTGTGCGTATATATTTATAATAAAAGAAAAGAGAAGGTGAAATAATCTTTTAGCATCTTAACAATCATAACCAGCTGCGACAACAGCAGCTGCAGTGTACATATCCACAGGTGGTCTTAAAAACGAATCAAAATACATACATAATTGATCAAAGCTACCGGGTTCTTGTACACGTGTCCCAATATAGCCATCCGGTCGAATGACCACAATTTCTAGATTTTGCTTGACATCATATGCCTTGTAGCATTGTTGGTCGTGATCCAAAAAGACCTTGGCAAGACCATCTGGAAAGCATGTGTGGACGACGGAAGGGTGTGTTGTCGTGAGAAATTGAATGGCCTCGTTCTTTGTTGAGCTGGAAACAAACAATAGTGAAAATAACTGGTTTTTTTCATAGATGGATGTGCTGGTGGAAGAAGAGTCGGAGGAGGAGCGTCTCTCTTCCTCAAAGGAGGATGATTCTCGATGGTTTTCGGAGGAGATACTCTTTCGATAGGGTATATGAGAGGATGATGTGGATGAGGCTAAGTAGTGCTGTTGAAGGCCATTTACTGATGTAAGTGAAGATACGGAGGCACGGTGGTGTGTATACAAGGGAGTGGAGGTGGATTGTTTAAAGAGGGATTCTTCAGAGTAACGGTGATAAAATGACGTGGGGGAATCGAGTAATTTTTGAAAGGTTTGAATCTTTTCAAAAGTGTCAGGATCAATTAAAGAACCACAGAATACAAGGATAGTAAATGTGGAATGGTTTTGACATGAGTTTTGAATTGCTTTATGTAATTGGAAATGATTGGGCTTGATACTCTTCCATCGGTCTAAAGTGGTATCTGTTGTGCTAGACTGTCGTTTTAATTGGGAAGGCTTGGTGGTGCGTTTTGATTTTTGAATGAGCGGGAGCACAGACCATTTCACGGGGATCAATTGCCGAGAAGTAGCAGAATTGGAACGTTCTCGACGTTCTGACGATGAAGAAGGTGGTCGCGCTTCTGCAGTAACACTAGCGACAGCATTTTTTACTTCATCTGGGACCTTGCTATTAGCAGATGATGTGGCGCTGAGAAGTAAGTGGAAAAATGTATATGGTTTTAACTTTGCATTAGGTGCTAAACAGCCGGGGCCCGCAAGTGATTTCTTGTCATCAGGCCCAACAAATACAAACGAACCCGTCCCTTCATCCTCGTCTGGGATATCCAACGTCGGAGAAGAATTCAGAATATTATTCGAGAAAAACGAGTTGCCAATAAAACAAGCTCTATAACGGTTCAGCTGGTAACTCAATTCTTTCACCAAGGATGCATTGTAACCCAGGTGATTGGACGATTCCGTTTCTTGCTTTTTGATCAGCTGGATAAACGCATTTGATAAATTCAGTGCTTCCTCTGTCTTGAATTGGGATTCGATTTCAAATGTATCCAGTAGTCTAGGTGACGCACGGTGTTTTAGTGACAGTGCTAATTTCCACCCTAGGTTGTGTATCTGTTCCCAATGAGTATTAATGTCAAACAAACCGGGCGGATTGATATTTTGTGCTGCACTCCCAATAAAGAAATAGCTTGCGTTCACACTTTTCTCTTCACATGAATTCTCGTCGCCTATACAAAAAATCAATAAATAAAAAGGTTAGAAAAAAAAAAGTGGAGAGAAAAGGCTCAGCTCCTTTTTATTATTTCGTATTACCATTCCATCTATTGTAACTTCTCACTTTGCCAAACTCGATTTGGAACGGCTCGAAAACGTATTTAATGTGTTTCAATGCCAATGCCACATGAATTTCATCATCGATCGATGTTTTACTCCAGCCAGAATCGTGTTGAAAAGTAAAGTACATTTTCTCTTGTGAACCTTGAAAAATAAAATAAAAAGAGAGCATGTGTTACATTGTGCTACTAGTGTAAAACAGGAACATATATATATATATATATCTTTTTTTTTTGTACCAATGATGAAGATGACATTGTTGTCTTTACTAATAGTTGATATTTGTCTTACTCCTGGAAATGTTGTAGATATTACGTACACCTCAAGGGTATAAAATACAAGCGGGGATTTGATCGGTTTTGAAGAAATACCTAAAAGAAAAAAAAGTGGTCAATTTGGCCTCCCTTTCTTTGAATAAGAAAAAAAAACATACCTAATTTTTGTCTTACAAAACTTGCAGGGCCATCAGCCCCAATCACTGCTTGTGTTTTCCACAATTGTACATCTGCTGTTTCTACACTACGGTAGTGCACTGTTTTTGTATTTCGTTCATTCTCCTTTTTTGTCTGTAGTGATTGATGTGGAGTGGGCAGTGGCCGATATTGATAATACGAACTCAGATCTGTTGTATGTGGCGGAATGAATTCAGAAGTGTGCTCCGTAGGTTCCTTTATATCAAATACTTCTTGTTTATAGTCCACTTTTATTCCCCATTGTTTTTCTAGATAACCTTCTAGAATTTTGCAGACAATAGATTTCTCACACGACAGGCTAAAATTAAACTCGGTTGCTTCATTTTCCCACAGTCGCAAGCTCTTCTGATCTACCGTTACTGCATTTCCTCCGTGTCCTTTGTTTTGTATTATATTGAATTTCCAGTGTCTTGTGCCTTTCTCAATGATTTGTGTTGAAAGGTCGAGATGTTGTAAGAGTTGTAAGCTGCGTGGCGAAAATAGAATCATGCCGTTGTGGATCTTGCTACTGTGATTTGCTTTCAATTTTTTGTCTATAAAATATTTAAAGATTTAGGTTGAATATTTTTGCTCTTCTTTTCTGCTTGGAGTGTTTTATATAAACGAGAATTATGCTTACCAATGATTTTTACACTGAGTCCGATTTTAGAAAATAAAACAGCAGCATAAAGCCCTGTTATACCTAAAGAAGTTGACATTCACAAACAAAAACAAATAAATATAAGAATTTTTTTTTGTGTTAAAAAAAATCAAGGCACACCTGAACCAGAAATAAAAACATCAGATTCCGAATCGTATATCATTTATTTATTATGTTATAATTTTTTGTTTCGATTATATATAATGATAAGTGTGTTGAAAGAAGTTGCTTTAAAAAAATGAGCCAAAGTAAATAACCAGAAGAAATACTTTAAGAATGTGAAAAAAAGGTTGGAAAAATAATAAAAACAATTTGAATTAAAAGGGTCTTACGGTCGTACACGTCGAACAATTTATATTGGCGGAGTGAAGCATCACTTGTTTTTCACACCTCTTACTGAAAAGAGTGTCTTCTTATATTCTACTATTATTTTACATCCTCAACAAAGCACTGTTGATTTTATTACAAGTAAATAGCCTTTTTTTTTTTCTTCCTTTTCCAATTTAAAACTTTTAAAAGCTATTTATTTATAAATATGGATATTAAATGGGGAGCCATTTAAGGTTATGAGTGTGATTTATTGTAAAACCATAGCTTTACGAAAAAAACAGTTATAAGGGAAGTTTAGTATCTTTTTAGTATACGACCCTAAAAAACACGCTCAAAGTTTTATAGTACTTTTACGGTGTAGCGATAAAACGTAGAAAAACGAGACTGATTTAAATATCAATTTTTTCTTTTTTTTTTCACTTTAAGGTTAATGTGAGAAGGCAGTAACAATGTATTTGTTTTACTTATTAAGCAGAATGTTACTCACAGTCATATGTATATAAAACAAAATAACGGAAACATAATTAATTTACGAATTTAGGGTTTAATTACACACCGACAAAAAAATCTCAATTGAGAAAAACTAGGGTGGCACGGTCAAAGGTTAAAAACCACCAAAATGATTAATATCTGAAAAATATAAATCTACGAAGAAAATTAGGGTTCTAATTTTTTGACCTATGATGCAAACAAAGAGAAAATCAACTACAACGAACGTATTATTCGATCTTCGTTCTCTCTTTGTTACTTTACGTTGTATATTTGTAACACACTACTTTTACCAAACCAGAAATAAAGTAATAGTCTTAAAAACAATACATTCTCATTTAGTTTACTTAACAGTTTTTATTATTATGTGCAATCACTATCCGCGCACGTCCACGCACTGACTATTCTATAGCCGAGACACCGGCTTTTTGTTATTTAGCTTACAGAGCATTTTGTTCAGATTTGGATGAAAACAATTGAACCTGTAACAGTAAAAACAATGTCACAAATATAACTTTAAATTTCAGTTACCATAAGTAGAAGCAAAACAAAACTCGCGTTCCTCTCCCATTTTGATTTGAGTATAATATGAACTAAAAGAATAATGAGTTATAATAATAGTACTTTTACTACAAAAGTGGTGTTGTTTGGTATATAAATCTCAGTTTTAGAAATTTTTACTATTCGGAAATTAATCAAATGAAATAAAACATGTTGGTAAAGACACTTCAATTACATTATACTTTAATCTTAAAATGATTTGTTGTATATATTAAGGAAGACTAAAGGTAAATGTTTTCATAACCAGTTTAGTTATTTCCTTATCAGTTAAGCATATGAAGATATATATTAACATTAATTAAAATGCTTTTTCCTTTCTTTTCTCAGACATCTTATATATTATCCATAGATTTCCAACACGAAATATTATAAGACGGAAGTAAACTAACCTGGTAAGGTAGATTGTTTATTGTCCTAGTTTGAGACTGCCGAAAGCACTATAAACAGTATCTTTCTGATATCAAAAATTTACTAGAAAAAATAGCGAGTTTTTTTTTTTTTTTTTTTTTTTTTTTCTAGAAATACGTAATTCATATCGTATGTTTAAAGGCCTAGACATTTACGCAATACATATTCGCAAATTGGAAACATAAATCAATTGTATATAAAAATTATGAAGTAGTATAACAAAAACTCTATAAGGGCACTATAAAAGCGGCTATGATGAAAATCTAAAGCCATGGATATAAATGTTACGACTAATAATAAATTATAAATATTACTATAAGAACGAGAAAAAAAAAAACAGTTTTTCTTTTACTATTAGTTAACTCCTTAGTATCCGAGGGGGTTAGTGTGAAAGGAAAAAACCTGTTCTTGACAAGTGTTCAAAATAGTGAGAAATCTAGTATCTACTTTCTCCCCCTTTCAGGAAAAATCTCATTTTACCGTGGTGGAAGAGTACGATTTATACAATTAGGAGTTTGTTATGTATTGTCCACTACCATTTTATATCGTAAAACTGGCGTTGTCAATGTTGACACATTTTGTGATCT
>MU622370.1:72356-85484 GCA_025399235.1 Backusella circina FSU 941 | reverse complement strand
TTAGAACGAAAATCAGTGAGTAACAGAATATTATTAAAACTTACCTAAATTTCCACTCCTCTTCTTCGTGTTACCATTTGAGAGACATTATATAAATGTTCACAAGTTTTAGCGATGAATTCGAAAAGAACACCTTTATAATAGTACTAACAGAACTATAATATCTTAATAAGTAAATATCAATTCGAATTTTTCGTGTTATGTGAAGTTATCTTATTGATCTTACAGAACAAAACTAGAAGAAAAAAAAAAATTTATATAAAGGATTGGAAACAAGGAATAAAATTAGAATAATAATATCTACTATCCACCGAATCAAACTATCCAGCGTCATACTACGACATTGCATAATTCTATAGTAGCGACTCCAGTATTCAGAATTACTATACCCTTATCATGGTCTGGTACAAGAGAGCAGCAGAACACGGTTATACACGCTCATTCTTTAAAATTAACTTTTCGTATTATTATGGTGTGAATAAGACGGTTGACTACACAGAGGCATGGAAATGGTATATCAGGGCAGCTGCATTCTAATTTTGAATACATTTAAAACAATGACTTGTAATAAAAAGCAATATAAGTCTTGCATTTTCATGTGTGCTAATAGATTTACTGTTGCTTATGACATAGATAAGCCAACATCCATTTTTTACTTTGGTCACTCAATGAAGAGTGCTTAATCACCATGCCTCACTATGCTAACTCGCCTTAATTTTAGTTTAACTATTATCGTATACGTTAACCTGAATAGTAATCAGTTAAGTATAACATACTTAATGGTTAATGTTTCATATTTATTGCTTATCTAAAAACTAGCTTACTTGTCGTGATATTTTATGTCCATGATGATATTCTTTACTGCCATATAAAACCTTTCATATAGCTGCATGCGCTCCTCATTGAATATTAAACCCATCATTCTTGCTAAATTTCTCAATTTGGATCATCCAACCTTATACTCAAGAGCCCACTCCTTTTTTTTATGTTTAATTTGAACACCATGCATTCTATGATTTCGTATTTGTATTTTTTTTCTATGACCCTCAATTCCATTTTTTTCATCCATAAGACTTACTTTAATCCCATATTCATATATTTACCATATAAAAATTCTATTTTTTTCCTGTAGGTCAAAAACGTCATCCTTTCCAAAAAAAACAAAAAAAACAAAAAAAAAAAACGCGTTTTTTCGATCTGAAGAGCGCCGATTTAATTTACTCTTTTTTGGTACTCATTTTAATGCAAAAAAAACACATCATTAAAAACAGTAACTTGAGCGAAATCTCTTGTCTGATAGAGAATTATCGTCAAACTTGACATATATAAAAGAAAAAAATAAATAAAAAACTTGAAGTGCAAGTCTCCAAAAAAAAGCTATCTGGTTCCACTGTTTGTGATATCATCGCCAAATGACAGAGATTTGACACAGTATTATTATCGAAATGTAAAGGAAGACCTCCATGATTAAATAACGAGAAAAAAAAATTCAAAAAAAATAAACGATCCAAGCACCATATTTGATTGGTTTATGGAATATGCGGTAAGAATAACATAAGTAACTATAGCTCTAGATCAAGAACATCAAGATTTAAGCTGCTGAGACGGTCTGATATCATTATTAACATTTATTGTCATAACTATATTCATCTAATGATAAAAAGTACTGGTTGTAACAAATGAAAAAATAGTAATATACTGTATATCGATTAATTATAGTAACCTTATAATAAACAACTCTACTTGATCTATTTACAAAATTAAGAAGAAAATAGGATTAGAAATAAATGATAGTACGATACAATCAAATATGTAAACCTTTTTCAAAGAGAGTAAATAATATTTGTGATAGTATTAACATTGTTATTGTTTATGGTAAAATATGGTAAGTTTTTAATGATCCATTCATTGAAATTAAAAATAGCGCAAAAAATATAATGGAGAACCGTTACTTTTTTAATTATTTAAAAACAGAAGCATCCTTTTTTTTCATCACTGGGACAAAGAAAAGGTTGATTTGAACCAATTAGAACACTATTAAAGCTTACTCGACTAAATTATTACCGATTTCAACAATAATGAAATAGTAACCCACGTTTTCTTTTTATGCTTTAATATGTAGAATAAAAATTGGTTGTGTTTTGGGTGTATGTATATAATGCGAATATATACAGATCAAAAATTATAATTTACAAATTTCTCTCTTTTCTTTCTCTTTTTTTTTAAAAAAAACATTCACTATGTCTTTCATGAATACTCAAGTTCAAAACACCCTTTGGGCTCCAATTCGTCTTCCATCAGGTAAATTCAAAAAAAGATATATCATATATATAGTCTCTCTAATGTGTTTGGTTTCTAGGTGTTTTTACCCATATAAAGAATCGCTACCAAGCAAAAGGCATTAGTGTTAAAGTCATTCCTGAATTAAAAGAGCTTTTGGAAGTACCACAAGAGTAAGTTTTTATCTTGAGAAAAAAAAAAAAAGAAATGGTTATTTTCTCATATATTACTTATTTAGCGATGCCATTGGTGTTATTATTGTATACAAGTATTCAGAAACAACATCATCTGGAGTGAATCCTGAAAAGGCCCAGGATCAAAGCGTTGTCACCTTTTCTCCGCATGAGAGATGTAGGAATCATCTTGCTACTTCAGCCCTTTTGGATATCTTTCATAATATGAATGTCGATGTGATACGCTTGGAAAACTTACCTCCTGTAAAACATGGAAGAAAATACCAAGTTGTAAGTTATTAAATCATCATATCCAATCTTAATTTATTTATAGAATAATAATACTAATAATAATAAAAAAAAAACGGTGATGTAGATTCGTAGTCCTGAGTTGGAAGATAGCCCAGACGCTAAAGATTCAATCGATTAAGTAATATTGTGTGTGCAATTGTGTGGGATAACTAACAATAAATAAATTTAGTATACACTCTAACATCTCGTCATTTTTATAGAAGTTTACCCGAAATACTTGATGATGCCTATCACTTTGTAAGTTATATCTGTAAAGCAGGAAATCTGTATGAACTCGATGGTGACAAGAAAAATCCCATTTTTATTGGTAAAGCCTTGGAGAGAACTGATGGAAATTTTGATTAGATCAAGATGCTGGTTGAACATATAGAGACAAAGGTGGCCAAGGATACTATTGAACTCGCCTGTTCTGCAGTAATTAAGGTCCCTATCTATTATGAAAAACGGAAAGTGCTTAATAGCCGAATTAGTGATCTCCAAGAAGAACTCAAGGACCATCTATCTCCTCAAGGATATTCTGTGTTACAGAGAAAGCAAGTATTGGAGAGAGAAATTGAAGAAATTATAGAAACTTTATGCGGGAAGGAGGAAGAGGAAAAGAGTCCTGAGTCGGAAGCACCTGAAACAGAAACTGAGCCTGATCACACTGCTAGTGAGTCTTATTCTCTGACCATAGGAGCTCAAATGACAGGTACTGCAAGTACTACTTTTCAACCAGAAGATACTCTTCAAATTGAAGCCACTCCTCAAACTCAAGATAATCCTAATGATATCGAAATTATCTCAATTTCTAGCACAGAATATGCCACTCAAGACAGTCCTGTTACCCTCGCTGGAATCGAAGAATCAAACAATTCTACTGCAGAAAAGGACTCTACTGTCTCAGTTAAGCTTGAACCCATCAGTGAAGAAGAGACTGAACAAATGAAACCTGAACCTCTGAGTGAGGGGGATAATGAGGGAGATACTGTTAAAGTCAAACTTGAACCTATCAGCGAGGAAGATCTCTTGGATGTCAAACTGGAACCTTTCACAGGAGATGATGAAGAGAATCTAGAAGAGGATACACTTAATTCTTTTAGTGAAAGTGAACTTGAAGAACGTGAGACTTCTGGTCCTGAAGATACAGATGCTACTGATTGGGGAAGAGAAAGTATGGATGAAGAAGAGGCTAGAACTTTGATTAAACGTAAACATAATGATAAAGATGAGTTTGGTGCAGATAAAGCTACTTCTTCTAAAAAGAAGATATAATAACGTTGATGAATTTATTTTATAATATATATAAAATACTTTAATGAGCAATAAATAAAAATATTTTTCGACAATAATAATTCTTTTCCAAGTTAACAAACGTCATCTGCTGTAATCCCTGTATTCAAGATGCTACAATTACCATAAGTACCACATGTCTCTCTTCTCATAATATTGACGTTTGACAATTAGAAGTATATATCAGTTGGCCAGATGAATAGTAGTATTTTGTTTTTAAGCATCTATTTAGATTTCCTGGGGTAAACATCAGGAGATTGGCATGTTGTCTTTTTTTGACGTTAAACCTTGAGAATACACGTGTGCTCAATTATGTTAGCTACATTGAGCTGCATTGAAGGCAAAAATAAGGTATGGAATGTAGAAATAAAGTAAAGTAATTGAATACATGAATATAACAATTAAGACAAGGTTTAAACTAGTAAGTGAAGGAATGCGAATTGGAAGATAGAATATACACTTCAATTAGTAGTACACATACCGGTTCAGTTTAAAGTAACAATACAGGAAAATAACCAAGTCTCATGTAGTTTACTTTCAAGATTTGACCTTTCATAAGCAAGAGATTGATTTTATAAAAAAAAATTAAAAAAAAAAGGGTAAATGAATAAGATTATTAAACAATTCATATAATAAACAAGTTTAGATGAATTACAATATCTGATACCTTGTACATTTAAAAAAGCAGATATACTATAAAACGCCAATTATCCACTCTGTAACTGCGAATCGGTTTCAATTACCGCCCTTTCTAAAGTGAAGCACTTTATTCATGCATTATGTCTAAATAGGAGAAAAAGCCAGTTACAACCAAATGAATTGGATTTACGTCCATTGTCTTTATTACAATTCATTATTCAGCTTCATTTGTTGTTATCTTGTTATTGGGAACTAAAAAGCGTTTTTTTGTGTTACACTTTGTAAAAGTAGATATAATGATGAGATGCTGCAGTAAAGTACAGATTGTATCTATATATGATAATGTCCTTTATTTAAGAGATATACAATCAGTTGGTTACAATCAAAATAATCTCTTTATTATCTTGATGAATCAGAACAAGAAAGAAAGAGAGGTGCAAGTGTACGTAATAAAGCGAGGACCAAAAGTTCAGCTGATCCTTCTAAAGCGTCACGCTGTCCAGTCACGCAACTGCATAATAACAATAAAAAAAATAATAACAATATCAAAGATAAGCTTTCCCTCTCTCTAGTTATTTCCTATTAGTACTACTTTTTTATCATTATTATTAAAAATAATAGAAATGGAGAGATCTCTACCTAATTTTGCAAAAGACGCCTTCTCCACACTACGAAACAGTATTTTCCAAGCAGGACCCCGCTCCGCCTATGCACTTATGGACGAAGAGTCGGAGAATGAAGAAGAGATATCGCATAGTCTCTTCTATTCTGTTCATCAAAATGAAGACATGGGAGATAGTATACCATTGACTGTGTCAAATGCTTATTCCGATAGAAGTCAACTCTTATTTGAACAGCAGGATGACTATGCAGAGGAGGAGGAATCAAGTGAAAATATGCATTATTCAAATCAGGAAGACGACGACGACGACGACAATGAAAGAGCAATGGTAAAAGATAGTAGAAAAGTGATATGATATGATGATAACAATATATATATATATATATATAAATAAACAGAGACCCTCTGCTATTTATGCGGAAGAAACATTACCGTCAAATTATGCTGGACCCAAACCATTATCTGAATCACTATTACCCACCTCTTCTTCTGTAAGTCATTTTGTTTGTATATATATATATAATTAAACATATATAAACTAGATTCCGCCTGGTATCACATCAACTATTTCAGAACGTAAGCACAAAGATCCATTCTTTGCCATGTTATTTATTGGATCGGCCAGTATCTTTTTCTTGTCTGGATTGATTATACTGTTTACAACAAATGCAAGTAAATGGATCCTATTATTATTATTGTTGTTGTTGTATATATTATACTAATACACCGATAAAATAGAGTCATGCTATAGAGGAATATATAAAGGATTCAACATTTAAAACCATTCGAGATTGTGCAGGTAAAAAAAAAGAGGGAATAAGATAATAAAATAATAATAATAATAATAACTGCGGAATTCCACAGGCATACTGACAATAATGATTGCAACTGCCTTGATTATGGGCACTATTTGGTTATATGTGTTACGTAAATTCACAAGGGTAAAGTATATTAGAATTATCATATGTCAATACTCTTTAACACTCTTTGTTTCTGTATATTAGACTATTGTTTGGGGAACCATTATTATTGTGCCTATTTCATTATGTTCCATGTTCTTGTGGACTTTAATAGAGTCATTACAGACTAATTTTATATATGATGGAACAACTAAAGAGAATGGCAAGGATACTGGGTATGTATTCATTTGTTTATATTATTAGCAATATGTGTGACGCTCACCTTGTCTTCTTGTGATGTATTAGGCTGACCATCATGTCATTTATACCATTTATTCTAAGTTTGGTATATACAAAACTGGCATTTGATAATCGACACCGTATATCAAAGACTGTATCTGTTATTGAGGTAAGGCGATATAAATACAATTTGATATAATATACTTATCTATTATTATTATTATTAAGCTTGCTTGTGATGTATTACGATATAATCCAGGAATCATACTTGTCTCTCTACTGTTGATAGCTTGTTTTATTGCCTTTAGTAGTATATGGATTGTCTTCTTTAATCGTCTATGGCTTATTGGTCACTTGGCTGGTCGTAATACCTTGAGTGGTCCCACATGGATTGTCAACAATTATGTTTATTCTATTGCAACTTTTTATATCTTTTTTTATATGTGGACATCTACACTCTTTATTAATTTACAAAGGTAATTGCATAGCTAATAATTATAATAATGAGATACTTATAAATTATAATAACTAGATACATCTTATCATCCATCACTGCCCAATGGTACTTTCATCGACATGAGCCTACTACGTCAAACAGTGAAATTGTATGGAAAAGTGCACTTGTACGAGGTAGTACTACATCATTGGGTAGTCTTGCACTGGGTAGTTTGATATTGACAGTTGTTCAATTCATGCAACTTGCTTGTCGTTTATTAAGAAGAGTAAGTTGACTTATTATATAAATATGCATACACAGTAAAATCCAACCTATAGTTTTTTATATACGTATGTAGTATACCAAGAAAGCAAGACCCTTTATCTCCATTGCATCATGGATTCTTGTATTTTTAGAGTCCTTTGTAAGCACCATTAACAACTACACTATTAGTCTGGTGGGTATCACTGGAGAAAGCTTCTTTTCTGCTGCGAAATCAGGAACAAAGATGTTTCGACGTAATTTATTAAGTGGACTTTTGGGAGGTAAACATGTAGGATATTGTATATATGGTGTTTATGCTCATTTGAATTGTATTTGTAGATCTATTGACAAAACTGATACTTTCCATTGGATCCATTGTTATCTCCCTATCTTCTGGATTTGGAGCTTATATTTTTGCAACACATAACCTTCATTCACCTCATGGTTTTTTGGTGGGACTATTAGCTACCATTATGCCATTGTACATTTCGCAATTCTTTTCTTATACAATGATGAGCATGTAAAGTATATCTTGATTGTACATGATTCATATATATATATATACTAATATTATATATTCATAGAATCGATGCTACCTTCCTTTGTTATGCTATTGATCTCGATACAGGCACTGTCCATGTCTCTGCTGCACATACCGTTTTTTCAGGCTTTGATTAAGACTGATATTATTATTTATACATCCATTCCATTTCATCCTTCTTTTCCTTATGACACACATTTATATATGTCTATCCATATATATCATATTTTCTTATATTAAACATACTTATAAACATATAACCTCATCAATTGATCCAAAGTACCGACCATATTAACCCGCTTTCTTTAGTGATATATACCTTTATTTTTTATTTTTTATAATAAATGCGTGTAACCGTGTGTGTAAGCAATTCAAGCTATCATCATCAATCGTTTTTATCCGTATCTACATAGTAAGTTCCATGATGGAGTTGACAACATCGTTATCGTTGTTCTTCAATGCCTTGATAGCCTTGTTACGAGAGACATTGGCCTGTGCAACAACCAATTCAATATCCTTCTCCTCAATACCTTCGGCATCTACTTCCTCATTGTCATCTTCTTCAACAGCGGCAGCTTCAGGAGCCTCGGTACCTTCAGGGGCATCTTCCTTGGCAGCGGCTTCAGCCTCCATTTGGGCATTAAGAGCAGCCTGGTTTCTTGCGGCAACATCCTCAGCTTGCATTTCACCAAAGACAATGTGGGTATCAGAGTTGGTGCTCTTGAAGACATCAGGGTTGTTGATGGAGAAGACCATCTAGATGATAAAATGAAATTAAAACAAGCTACACACACGCACACATATATATCTACATACACCTTGACCACGAGTAAAAGTGACACGGTTAATACCAGCAACGGGCTTCAAACCGAGACCTTGGAGGGCCTTGCGGGCCTTCTTCTCACCGCGAGACTGGATGGATTCTTCAACAACGTTAACGGGTTCTTGAGCAGACATCTAAAAATAAGACAAATCCGCATTAATCCATCCATCCATCATTAAAAGAGAAAAACTTACAGTTTGAAATTGACTACAAAAAAGAGGAGAGGATTATGGCTTTAATGTCTTGATTAATATCATCCATCACGTATTCCGTGTCTGTGTGTGTGTGTGTGTGGATGGACCACCACACCAGAGCACAACCACATTAAAACTCAGACACATCTGGTCTCACGCCACACCTTAAAACGCAACTCGGTGCAATTTTGTTTTCATCAGAATCATTGAGATATGTTTAACTAATACGTTGGATCACCTGCTATCTGATATTATAACCGAGCTTTTTACATAGTGAAATAGTGAGAAGACAGGGTTTGACCTAAAGCATCTTATATGCGATTTATGACCCAGTTCTATGATTAAATATATATGTCCACTTCTTTTTCCGAGTTTGATCCTCTATTAGATCTAATTTTACTTGTTGAATATTCAAGGAATATATAGAACTCTGTGTTCTTAAATACGATATATAAGCTTATTTGATTATTTATTCTATAAAATACACTCTATGTGTTATATTATTGTTATTTTTCTGGCCTATTTACATAAGCCGAAGTGCTTGCTATATCTCAATTCATTAGTTTATATTCACTATTCAATCCAAATCACTACGATATTTAATATAAAAGCATCTTATCCAGCTTATTTTGATATTCAAGCATAATGAGCACAACAGCCAATACAAAGTACAAACAGGAGTTAAATAGTCATCATATAATCCCTCAATAGACTCGGACTAGTCTTCCAACAGATATGATAGAAACCACTTTTAAAGCCTACAGTCAAATTTTAAATATTACAGTTATGTAAGGTCATTAAAAAAGTATACTACGCATCTCAAATATAATGAAACTATAGCTGAACAGACGCAATAACTCTATCAGACAAAGAGAAGGGACCGGGCTGGTTACCTGCTACAGTAAGAAGCGAATAATCGTTTCTAGCAGTACGGTCAAGATGGAGTTATGAAGAAACTCTAACATTTTTTAACTGAATTATTTTAGTTAATGAGTTTCTCGTTGAGCTGTGGAAAGGGGACACCAAAAACGACTCTTGATAGTCCGGAGAGTCCTATCAATAAAGAAAAGACTTTATCTCTTGCCCTGCAAGCTCTTTTTAGTTCTCTTAAAAGCTGATCGTTCATCAGAACATATCTGATCAGTGTACTTCTGCTTTTGAAACTCGTAGCTCCTCTGTTGCTTCATGCTAGTATGAGAATAGTAGAGGTTCCTGCTTTGCTCTCTTGTACGAACATGTTGAGCAAATGCCAGCTCCAGCTCCCCCACACTTGTAGCACTGTAGTATCCTGCGGTAGACTGATCCTTTTCTCCCTCAACTACACTAACATTACTAGCTAGTTTCTTGGCTCGTTCCAATTATCTCCTACATTTCTTGGCACCAGTGCCGTGATCAAGTTGTGCAGACTTTATTTTAAGTGAGTTGGGTAGTTTTAGGTTGTCTGATGGACATACTACTTCGAAGGAGTCTGTATAAGTGATTAACTTTGTACTAGTTCCTTGTAACCACATTTATTTGATTTTCTAAAATATCCCTACCTTCCTCAAGCGGATTATCAAGAATAGAATACCTGTTGTACAAGTCAATGTGAAATTTGAAGCGACTAGCTTTGAATGCGACTGTTTCCGTCATGTACACGATACCATTATCAGTTCCAGTATAAACCACTTTTTCGTCTTTAAAAACACCATCGTCCAAAAGAGTCTCATTCGCGTTTACAATACATGGGATTGTATCTGCCTTAATGGTTGTCTTGTTTTCCGCACTGCCACCTTCTTGAGCCTCTGAACTCTTTCTGGTAATGCTGTATAGCTTGAGTTTCTCTACGGAAAGCCACTTCTTGAAATCATTCATTTGAGCGGAAAACCTGCATCTCTTCTCTTTGAAGACTTGGATGTTGTGGTATATGGCTTCGTTTTCCCTCCTCTGTGCATCACCCAGGTCTTCTCTCATCCCTCGATGCCATCCTTTCTTCAAATTTTGTCTGCTATATCTCAATAAAAACTCCTTTCTTTCTTTATACGCTCCAGATAGCTGATCCTTCAAAGTCTTAACGTTCATACGGCACTGTTCCAACTCTGCTTTTTTCTTTTTCTCTTCCCCTGATTTCGATTTCGATTTCGACACTGGAACTTTCTTTTTAATTGAAGATGACGTTGTTGGATGGTTTTTAAGAGCTGATGTAGTAGACGATGTGATGCTTTGTTCATCAGCTTGTAGTAAAGAGGTCTCCTCAGCTCCTGGCAATCCGGATTCCTCAACTCCTGGTAAACCCGATGGGGTGACTGTATTTGTTTGACGTTTTTTCATTCCTAAAACCCTTAGTGACACAGAGCCAGGTAAAAGATATATCACGTTTTTGAAATCCAACTTGTTCATGCTACATAGATGCTTTATATAGGTAAGGTTGAAAAACGAACCAAAGACTGCATCTTGTTGTTCAGTAGCTATTTGTCGCGACTCAATTACATTGTTGTTGTGATCGTAGATGTTGAGTGCTTTGTCTTTGCCTGTTGAACAGAAGAGTGTGAATAACGTAGGACCATCTATTTGAAGTGAATGAAGGCTGTTGGGGCTTGGCATAGGTGACAGGTTACAACAGTGTTTTCTATATCCTGTTGCTTTAAGAATCTGATTAGCCATTAAGATGAATGGTATTTGGAAACCTAGACTGTAGAAGTGTTTTTTATCTGGAATATACGGCATTATGAAATTGGATATCAGTTTACAGATATCTAGTTCCTGTGTACTGCAACCGGACAACGTATCACTAATAATTTCATCATCGATAAATTCTCCATTGTGCTTGTAAAGTAAAGCTATTACTGTCGCCTTTAGTTCTTTTAGTCTAGATCTTGAGAGATCACCAGTGGTACCCTCCTCTTCCAAATCCAGGTCATTAAGCATCTGAGCAGCAGACTTTATCATTTTTCTCAAAGCGGTCTTAGGTTCTACAGTACTGATAAATAAGGTGACCAATCAACGAATCGAATTTATGCAATCCTATTCCATCAAGACTAGATCTCAAACAGCCGCCAGTCTGCCCAGTTCTAATAATGTTGTCGATCTTCCGAGCTCTAGTGATTTTACTCCTACTTCTAACCCTGACTCCCCTACTGTCTCTGCTACATCTTGTGGCCCAAATGAACCAATGAGCCTCACCAACTTAACACTTCACGAAATACATAATCATCTGATCAATATCAGGAAAAGCTTTATCAACGAAGAACAGATAAATAACGAACCATATATCATTAAAGATGTCAGCGTCAGTCTTCTATTCAGCAAATATCAAAATGCCTTTAGCAACATTATAGAAAGGCACAAATGCCTCCCGATTGAATCTTATATGCATGAGCTAGCGTCACTAACGCATATATTCTTTCTTTGTAAAAGCCAGCACAGTGAAATTGAAATGGCCGGAAAAATATTCACATTGAATCAATCGAGCACTACTGAAATAGAGACTACGAACGCCAATCTTTGTTTTCCATTGGACGATTTTGTAAAAATTAATCCCTAATTGTCCACATCGGGTAAGTTAAAATATATTAAAAAACTTATTTGCATCCTTTAACATAAAATAAAAAGGTCCTTCCCTTTCTTTTTATTCTTGTAGTAATATACAGGGTTTACAGGGTGTTTGTAATGGGATGTTGGAACTTGGACGCTGCTCTCTTCCGGTAGACAGAACAGACTTTGATCGTCTTTACTCTGTTTACAAGTGCATGCGACATGTATCAGTTAGTTGATTTTATGATTAAATAATAGAATACTTGAACTATATTCTAATATTCTTTTTTTAGTGTATTATAAAAATGTAATAAGCAAATATATAATAGCATCGCTTGATACATATACTAGCTAATTTTACCAAAGTGTTAATAATGTAACACATTTCATTATATATATATAGTAAAATCAACAACTAAAATATCCCAACATGTTCGTCTCTGTCAACTGTTTAGTTGTTTAAGACAAGAATACTTATACTATGTAGATATCAATAAAGGAGATATCTTAGTAAATTCATTGATTAAAAATTCCTAAACTTTGTACTTGGAATGATGGCTGTGCGAGTAGGCTTGATTTAATATACCTACTTTTCTCTGCTGATCTACATTTTTTTTGTAAGATGCAGTTTAGTTCTTTTGGAAAACTACAGATATAAATAATTCATGTGAAGAAAACAGAGGCGATATCCTCCACAGCCTAGAATATGTTCAGCACAGCCTACAGTGCGTCTTCCACAGCTTATAGGATATCCTTCACAGCCTTCACAGCCTGCAAGTGAAAATCGACGCAGGTAGTGGCGTCAATACTACAATAGAAACAGGCGCAGGATTAACAGGGCGAGAATGGCACGTAGCCGCCAACAAGGCGTGCGAGAGAATGACGAGGACCAACAACAACAAAAAACAACAAAAAACAAC
>MU622370.1:54327-66163 GCA_025399235.1 Backusella circina FSU 941 | reverse complement strand
TCCTGCGTCTGTACTTTTATCCTGCGTCTATACTTCTACCCTGTTTTTCCTCCGTCTTACAATCTTTTTTTTTAACAAAAAAAAACACTTCTAAAGAATGGACATTTTTAGAAATTCGGCAGTGGAGTGGTCTCACTCTGCTCCGTTGGTGTAACCTCCACCTCGAAACAGAAACTTTCTGTAGACCTGCCGGTAATGGTGAGGTCTAACTTCACCGTTACCACTTGTATAAGAACCGCCGGTAATGTAGTGCTAAGGTCTTTTATAATGTTAAAAACGTAAAATTATGAACTACCTAACGTACATGAACCAGACGAAGAGGTGCGAAGTTTAAAAGATTTAGTTAAGACTTTGTACTTAACGTTCAGATATTTCCAAAAGCAAAATCATATTATATACAATCATGTAACGATCTGATTGGAACCTACAAGCCTTAAGCAAATATAGGTCGTTGTTGTCGAGGGGGTCGGAGAGAGAAAAGAAGTTGACGGCTATGTTGGAAAGCGACTGTGGTACCGCGTCGGGAAACTTAAAGTAAACTCAAAACAAAAAATCGGGTAGGGGTTTCTATTAGTTTCCGTAGAAGAATGCTAGTGGAAGGACTTTAAAGAGGAATACCGAGGAATTATACCCCCCAAAAAAAAAAATCACTTTCTACATTAAAATATTTACATAAGTATCTATATGGAAAACTGGTAGAATCCGACGACGAAGACGACATACGATAGAAAAAGTACAGATGAAGAAAAAGAAGAAAAAAAGAAAAGGACAAAAAAACAAAAGAAGACAGAAACAACATAAAAAACCTAGGTAAGTCTTCCTATAAATGTCGTAGAACTTAAGAAAAGACCCTGGGTTGTATTAGTGCGGTAAACTATCGTCGTCAAGATTTCGACATTTTTAGCTCTTCATGTAAGTATACAACCTTGTACATGAACTATATGCTTTACATAACAAGTGTCCTACATCAAAACCCTCACCCTTATAAACTAAGCTAAAGAAGATACGGATTTGAAGAAAACTCGAGGACAAGGAAAGAAACAGAAGACTACCATGGTGGGTACAACATTATAAGAAAGCATCTGTCTGCAGAATTTAGCAATGAAGACACATTTTCGCAACCGTGTCCCAATTTAATTTTGAAATGACCAAAATTTTTTTTCATTGGCCCAACCTAGTTTCTTTGACTGTAAAAGACGATCCGCTTGGAGAATTTAAACTCCACATTTTGAAAGTCTGACGTGTTCTAGAGCGGTCACATAAGCAATGCACAAATCGTACGCGTGTTCCTTTAATAATAATAAAAAACAACTTGTTTTATTACTTTTTTTTTTTTCTTAAAACTTTGAATACATATAATAAAAGATGGAGTGCCTCTTTGGAATTACAGGAAAAGATTTCACCCTACTTGCTGCCGATACCGTCAGTGCACGTAGCATTGTTGTGATGAAAGGAAGTGAAGACAAATCTCGTGAATTGAACTCACATACTGCCATGCTCTACTCTGGCGAGCCTGGCGACACTGTCAACTTTGCAGAATATATTCAACGCAACATCAAATTGTATGGTATTAGAAACGGTATTGAACTTAGTCCCACCGCCACTGCTAATTTCACCCGTCGTGAACTTGCCGATTCACTTCGTAGCAGAGTAAGTTCATTTTTTACAAATATATATATATGTATATCCCTTCCCTCTCTCTCTCAAAACGCTAAAAAAAAAAAACCGTGATATAGCATCCTTATTCTGTTAATTTGATTCTTGGTGGTTATGATGTAAAGAAGGAAAAGCCTGAGCTCTTCTGGATCGACTATCTTGGCGCCATGGCCAATCTACCCTTCTGTGCACAGGGCTACGGTGCCTATTTCTGTACTTCATTAATGGATCGTTATTACAAAAAGGACATGGATGTCGAAGAGGCAAAGAAGTTGATGGCCATGTGTATACAGGAATTGAAGACAAGATTTATTGTTAATATGCCAAACTTTAAGTTAAAGTTGATTGATAAAGATGGTGTTCATGATACTGAATTGTAAGAAGAAGAAAAAAGGCGGAGATGATAATATATATATATAAAAAAACAGTGGTTTTTTTACACTTTCTTTTTTTTTTAATTAAAAAAATATATAAAAAAATATGAATAATATACAGATTTATTGTTGTTAAATACAGTACATAAGATGGAAGAAAAAGAAAGATAATATACATCATCATGTATTATGCGGGATCAGAAATAAAAAAAAGAGGGGTTGCGTGACGAAGGATAAAAAAGTTGAGATGGTGAAAGGGATGCATTATTATTACTTATTATTATTAATGTGTACAAAGTCTATTCTGTACCTGAGATAACGGCTCGTTATCAGCTACAGTCGTGATTTCATCATACGCTGGTGGTGAAGACACTGAATACATGGGTGGTGGTGTAGGTGTTCTCTCCAAACGACGTCTCCTTCGTCTTCTCTCCTCTCTTCGTCGTCGTTGTCTCTGATTGAGTGACTCACTTGATGCACTGTGAAGATAGCGCCAGAAGCTAGAATGGCTACTGTTATTACTAGAGAAATGTATCAATAGCCCCGAAGGCCTTGTGTTGTTGGTCTGTCGATACACTGGAGGTAAAGAAGTAGGTGGTTGTAAATGTGCAGGTGGACAAGCTGCTCGCTCTACATCCCGCACTCTTTTACGTCGATTTCTAATACGCATGAATGAATATAGAAAAAATGCTCCAACCACAGGTATTAAAATGATGAGCCATTGTAACTTTGAATGTATAGGTTGAGGATGACTTGTTTCTGTCTCGCCAAGTGTGCTATTCATTCTAAATAAATAAATAGTAAAAAAAAGAGAAAAAGAAAAAAAGAAAGGTAAAATATATCAAAACGACACACATAAAAGATAAATGCACATCGAGAAACAGACAAAGACCATCCAAACTGCAGTTTATCATCACATGATGTATACAAACAATCGTTTTCTATACTCAAGTGTGATATCATGACTTCTTCATATGCCCCTATTTTGCTTATATTAAATCATTTTTTACTGTTTTATTCCTTTCAATTCCTCTTGTGATGTAAAGTCTATACATATCTAAGTGTATTTGTTCTCATAAGTGTATAAGATGTTGTATTTTTCATTATATATCAATATTTTTTTATTCTTTGTTTGTTTGTTTATATCTAAATCTTAACTCTAATACAATCCGGTTTACACATTAATATAATAGAAATAGAAATATATTTTTTTTTCTTATTTGCAGAAAAAAAAAACGTGTAATAGCATTTGATCTTCTGAGCAAGGAAAGCGAGGAGAAAGATTTTTGGGATGACATCATAATAGGTATAAGACAGAGGTTACTTGATGGACCTACTATCTCTTCAAACCATAATATCTTTATTGCCGTAACTTACTATTATTGAGATGGTCAAAAATAGAGCTATTCATCTCTAAAAGTATATTTCCCTTTATTAATGTATAAAATGCGATTGGGGTAACTTTTAATAGAGTGAGTGCATCAGTACTTTTTTATGAATTCAAAAAATGATCTGTTTTTACTAATTTATCTGATCTTTCATACATAAAATAGAGTACTATTCATATTGGCCATATCCAGTATGTATCCTTTTTATTTGAAGGTCTTTGAAATTTCACAGTGATTCCGCTGGACATTTCCCTCAAGCAAAAAAGGATCATTTTTGCATATGTAAAAAATGAATTTATATTAAAAGACTTGTGGGATCATTGAATCCAAAAAAGAACGACTTTGAATACTACAAAAACAGGATAACATTTTATTCACACTTTTTACTCATCCAATGATTAAACTTCAACTTCGCTTGGACTCACGCTTACTTACCCAATGATCAAACTTCAACTTCATTAGGTTTTTTTTTATGAAGATGATCCTCTTACTGTACACTTGAATGAAGGATCATTTATAAAAGCAGTCTAACCTCTAGAAATAGGCGCTGCTCAACTATTTTCTTTTTCTATGATTAATTACGTACTTACTGAATAGACTCAAACCCTGACATTGTTATCTTTAATAAATAAACGATATTGCTATTGGATTATTATTTTTAAGAAAAATAAGAATAATAATATAAAGACATCGATAGAAATGTATTTTATTGGACACTATATGCTTAATAGATCATAACAATACATATGATAACCAATAATAGCCTATAATGATGATGTCTGAGATGAAAGTTACCAAAAGAAGCACCTTACATGAAACTATTCCCTGCAATTGACGAG
The DNA here is from genome assembly GCA_025399235.1 of Backusella circina FSU 941. Lineage (NCBI taxonomy): Eukaryota > Fungi > Mucoromycota > Mucoromycetes > Mucorales > Backusellaceae > Backusella > Backusella circina. The sequence goes on along the minus strand of MU622370.1, from coordinate 61,906 downwards.
TAGAAAATATACCCCCAATAGCAAAGTATGAATGTTTAGCCATGAAAAAAGAAAAACTCTTATCCCGCCATCACATGATGCCTACAAATCATCTTGTACTATGATACCATGACTGTACTTCTCTCTCTATTGCTTGTGTAAAAAGGATATGCAGGCTCTTATTTATCCATTTTATTTACCCTTTTTTATCTATATTATTTGTTTGTTTATATCCATTTTAATACATTGAATATGACAACCTTTTGTTACAATTCATCCTTAGTATGAGAATTTAATGTAGTGGCAGGAATACGCTTCTGCAAAAACTGTGCAATGTCATTGATCTCCTGAGGAGATGCAGAGTGAGGGAGACCAGGATAAATCTTTGTGGTGACATCATAACCAAACGAGGCAAGTAATTTAGCGGATTCCACACCTCTTGAAACGTCAACAACAGGATCGCTATCTCCATGACAGACAAGAATAGGTGTTTTTTTACTGGCAGTGGATGCAAGCTATATGTAAAAGTAATAATAAGTAGATGATAGTGGTATAGAATATATATGTGCGTGTGCTTACATTTGGAAATTGATGTTGTTGGCCCAACCAACCTGAGCAACCAATAATACCGCCCAATGTATGATCTGACGTTAAGCCTGTCAAAAGACTCATCACACAACCTTGTGAGAAGCCTCCCACCACGATGCGATGAGGTGAGATGCCTTGATCGATTTCCTTATTGATCAAACCCTTTACTAAGTTATAATGAAAAAATGGGTATTGTGTTTTTCCTTATTATTCATGTATATATATAATTAACTTACACGAAGCCACAGTGGTCATCATACCACTTTCATCCTCGATTCTACCACCATTTGCGTCGTATCTGGAAACATCAAACCATGCTTTTTAAAAATAAGGTTTATTATTAAAATAGGACTTTTTTTTTTATTTTAATTGTTATTTTATTTATTTACCAGGTACAGATACACCCCCATTCATTGACACACGTCTTACAGGTCTAATATCACAAAAAAGTTGTTTGCTATTGATAAACAAAGAGATGACAATGAGTTCACTTACGCATTTGGAAGAACCCATTTCACATATGGAAAGAGATTGGAAAGCTCATCAGCCAGGAATGACCAACCTGAGCCGCTATCGCCTAAACATCATAGAATCAATAAGCAATATACAAAAATAGTAATAAAAATACCTAATCCATGAACCCAGACAACTGTTGCTGTGTGCGTGGCTTTTGCAGCTACTACAAGTGAACTTAGAGACATTTTTTTAATGCAGGAAAAAAAAAATAATAAAAATGAAAAAAACAAAAACGAAAAAATAATAACAAAAACATTCAAATTGCGGGGATTGTCTCTAGCTATATATAAAAATGTTTACTTGAAATGCCCTATTGTCGTTTGCTTTTCTCAAGTCAAGTATAGCAATCCAGGATCAATGCATCAGCCTACTTTAGCTAAGGAGAGTGTGTGACTTTATAGTCAATTTAGCAATGAAAAAGGCGCGGCAAACAAGTTATTTTTGCCTTTTATGTGTGCATTCCAGAAGTGGGAACAATCATTTATATAAACACTCTTTTGTTGATGAAAACAAATAATAAATGAAAATGGAGAATAACAACAAAAGCGGTTGATACTGTATCTTCTTTTTGTCAATACTTAAAATCAGAAACAAGATGCTGTACGATGCTCGTGTTTTGCCGGTCTCTTTTTTTTTTTTTTCTGCAATCTGTTGATCATTTTTTCGATTTCTGACACATCTCTTTTTTAGTGAGAATAAGCAAAGAAAAAGTTCATAGTAAATTGATTCTTTTCTTTAAAAAAAAGAAATACAATAAAACAAGAACTCTCTCATTTTTTCAGGTTTGTTTTTTTTTGCTAAGAAATGTAGTTAATAATAAAAGTAAAACAAGGGTAAAAAATAGCAGTTTTTTAAGGTTGTTGAGTATGATTTTGCAGATTGACAAATCCCCTAATTTTATTATCATTTTTTTTTAAAACAAAAGATGTAAAAATAAAATTCTAATATGTAAAGTGCTGCTGTAATCACTTTTTCTCAGCACGCGATTTTACATTATGCAATGCCTTTGTATGAAGCAGTTAAATGGCATATCGGAATTACACTTGCAAATAACAACATAGCCACCATTTCCCTCCCCCCTTTTTAAAGCTCCTTAGTTTTTATTTTTATTATTAGTGGTTCAATGAACAAGTCTTTTATATAATAATAATAATAACAATATCAGGTTTAATATATATATTATTGAAATTTATTATCATTCCCCTTTTTTCTGTGTAAAATAATCATAATTAAAACAAAAGCAAGTAAATAAGATGCTATTTAATTTTTTGTTTTTGTTTTTTGTTTTAAAAGTTTATCGATTTAACTGATGTATATGATTTTTATGGTAATTCATTAGGATCGTCTGTGTAATAGAGAGAGAATGGTGAGTTCATGAATGTACACATTTACACTAAGCACTGATGATGAACAGGGTCGTCGATGTCTATCAATGCGCGTTATACTAAACAAGTTTTTGTTTATTTATCAAGGAAAATGTTTAAATATATGTTTATTTCCTTTTATCACTTAAAACAAGTAAAAAAACAAAAAAGTACACATATACACACACACATTGGAACACTACAAAAAAATACTATTTAAACGAAAAGACAAATATTATTGACGTAAACTATTACAATATTATAATATATATAAGCCATTATATGCTATGCAGGAGTAAAATGATACCAAGATACATTTTATGGATAAACTAGAAGAAGAAGAAAAAAAAGGTTATTTAGTAATATAATACACCGATTGTTTTTTAAATTATAAAAACAATATCAGTGTGTAAATAAAGCAATTTTATACTTGTACTTGCATCCTTTTTTTTTATAATTGATTATTATAAGTATTTTATCTAGGCTTTTACCCCTCTTTTTTTGTGTGATTTTCCCCTAAAATTATAACCCTTGATTATCCACCTTTTAAAGCCTTTTTATTTATTTATTTATTTATTATTCCTTTCACTCTTTATCCGCCTTTTGTCTTGCTTCTTCTTGATTAATTTATTGTATTTCTTTTCTATATTTTTATATTTTATCCTTTTTTCTTCAACATATATGTTCCTTAGTGGCTTATTAACAAGGATATAATAAGAAATATTTAATATTATTAACATTGGACTTAAGATTATATATTATTATTATTAAAAGAAATGACTTCGGTCGTGAAAACAAATGAAAGAACCTCAACAGCCGGTCAAAAGTTTTGGCCATTAAAAAAATTTGGTCTTAATAATGGAAAAGATCAACCCACTTCACCGCCGCCAATAGACTCTAAGCATAAAGATGGTATATAAAGTCTATTTATATTTGTAAAATACTTTAGTGTATACTAATCATGTAAAATTTAGATTCAAGTACTGTTGGTGCTAATGTTGCTGTAGCCAATGAAATGGAAAAAAAGTCAAAAAATAAGAGACTCAGGTGAGTTTATATACGAATGGTTTCCCCTTGTGCTATTTTCTCAACTCATCTGCATAAATAACGAATTAAATTATTATATTATTATAAATTAACATCATCAAGTTCCTTACTTTCAAGTCGTCGTCAAGGTAAATCAAAGGGAATGAATTAAATGAAAAAGATGCAACGACTAAACTCTCTCTCTCTCTATATATATTAACAAACAAACAAAAAAAAGGTGCTATTCAGAATCTTCAATCTCATGAAAATACACCAGAAGCAATTGCAGCAGATAATACAACAAAAAAATATTCTTCACAAACACCGACAATAAATCGTAAAACTGGAAGAGAAATGAAATCGAAAGCACAGCAGCAGCAACAACGATATAGTACAGTCAACTTGACAGCTAAATCAGCCGGTTCGGGTACCTTAACTCGTGCAAATACAGTGTTTAATAATAATAATAATAACAATACGAACAACAATAACAATAACAGTAACAATAAGCAGAGGGCAACAAAATCGAATATACGTCGCTCTTCTGATGATAAAGTCAAACCCAACAGTAGACCTCAATCTCCACCCACAAAACGAACCGAATCACCTGCCATCTTGAATGAAGAAAAAGCGGCAGCAAAAAAAACAATAGAAGAACCAAAAAAGAATGCCATAGAGGAAGACAAATCAAAAAAGTCGACCATGCATGAATCAAAAAAGCCTGAAGAGAGATTAAAAAAAGTGGAAGAAAAATTAACAAGGAAACAAGTAGAGAAGAAGCAACACGAGGAGGAAGAGGAGGAAAAACAGATCCCTTCTGTTTCAACTTCTAGTTCTTCTTCCATTTCTTCTATTCAATTCCATAATGATGATTATCAGCAGCAAGAAAAAGAAAACCCACCCGTCTCCATCACCGAACTTATTTCCAAGGTGATGGCTCAGGAAGAGCAGCAGCAGCACTATGATCAAAATGAATTTGGGGAAGAGGAGTCTCGACTCCATCATGATCCAGAATTAATAAAAGAATATCAGACATCACCACTGCCCTCCCCGCCTGGTACGCCAGCGGCTGTGCCACCACGCCGCCAGCAACCAGCCGCATCAGAAAATGAATATATGACCAAGAAGGGGGAAGAAGGGGAATATTTTGATGAGGAGTTTGAGGAGGTGGAGGATGAAGAAGAAGAAGGGGAAGAAGAACAACAGCATTATTACCATAATAATAACAATAGTCACTACTACCATCATCACCAACAGCCAAATCACAATCAATACCAGCAACGTAGATCGGGTGTCCTCATCCATAGTGAACCCGTGAGCCCAACACTCTACACATTCGATGCACAGTCAGTACAACCTCGACCTTACGAACTTGACAAGTCGCAACCCTTGTTACAACCCATCCAACGCATCCAGCGCTTACGCCCAGCCGCCTCATTTGCGACACTACGTCAATTAGCCAATCATAACGGAAGCACTGGCCAATTAAATCAGTTGAAAAAGAGACCAGTTTCTTTTATTGAATCAAGTGCAGCTTCCAACACCACACATGCATCTGCTGCTGCTGCAGAAGATTACTTAACAGTCCGACCTGTATACAGTAGAAGAGCAAGTCATGAAGATCAATCGCATCACATACGACAGCAATCGGATAACATCCTACATCATCATCGACTCTCGTCACCCCCCAGTGTTCCCAACAGTAGACGGCTGGTCCGATCTAATACCGTCCAAAATGTGATCATCAAGGACGGTCAAGGCCATCGCATTGTTCAATACCTCGGTCCACCCTCCTCCTCTCCTCCTCTCCAGCCTCAATTGCGTCGCAAAAAGATCGCCAGCTTTGAGAGCCATGATTCCTTCTTTTCAGATAGCGCCTCCTCCTCGAATGGCTGGACACGCCGACAGGAGTATGAACAGATCTATCAACCGGTCTTTGATGATACATCCTCCTCTGATTCGGGTAGTCAGCGGTGCAAGCGGCGTATCAAAAGAAGGGATAGTGCAAGATCGTTGAGCCATGCTTTTGAAACTGCGAAATGTGAACAATTACAAAATAAACTGGAAAAAGAACGTGCGACAGTAAAAGTACTTCAGAAACAAAAAGAAGGTAAAAAAAAAAAAAATGCAGAGCAACATTTGGAAATCTCTATCTTTTGTTAACTTTTTGTCATAAAGCCTGCAATAAAGATATTTCTTTTCTGAGTCAAAACGTGGATACATTAACAACCGAGAATTTGGAATGGAAAAGAAAATATGAAGCAGAAAAGGTAAAGAAAAAAAAAATAAGGAGCTTTTTCAATTTCATCAACTCTCATCACACATTTTTTGTAGTCAAGTAAAGAGAAATTCCAGGATGAACTTTCATCAACCATGGATAATCTAATTGAAGCCACAGAACAAATTAGGTAAAAAGATGTTTTCCAGTTTGATGGGATTTTTACTGAATAACTTTTCTGTTATTATTAGACAACTGGAAAATAAAAACCGTACCCTGAAAGAGGAAGTCGATCAAAAGATGTTGGAAAATCGAGAATTAGAAAAAAAAAAGTCTCGAACAAAATTACTCAAAGAGGGTAAATCAGGGGACCGATTGCTTGCAGCCCAGCTTCAGCACTCACAGAACCAGGTGCGATTGCTGAAATCAACCATGGAACAGTTTTTACGCATGGGTGTCTTTAGCGATGATCATCTTCAATTTGTTTCACCTACAAGGTAAACATATAAAAAGGGCTACTATGATGGAAACCTAACCTTTTCATTTTTATACATATAGTTCTATTGAGACGGTTGTTTCTGAACTTCGTAGTGGAAGATCACGACATCGTCGCACTGCGCCGCCTCAGGCAGCAACGCCAGCGACACCAACACCAATAACACCAACACCAGCAAATAATAAACCTGCAGCAAAGGCTGAAGAAAAGCAGCCTGAGACTGTAAAAAAATCAGAGAGCAATTCAAAACAGCCTCAGCAGGAGCCAAAACAACAAGAGCCAAAGCCGCTGAGTGAGAAAAAGGATGATGAATTGACAACAACTGAATTAGATTTACGCCTACGTGAATTATTAAGAGAAAAAGAAATTGTAAGATATAAAAAAAAAAAAAAAAAAAAAACACCTTGGCATAGATTGATATCTAATATTTATTTCTCTCTCTAGCTTCAAGCAGAATACAGTAAAGCACCATCAAGTGGTGGCAATGCGTTGGTGCGTAGACGTAGAGAAGAATTGGAATCGAGATTAGATAGCGTGGATTCCCAGATGTGCCGTATAAAATTAAAAATACGCAACCGAATTATTTAAATATACACATAAAACATTATAAATATTATATATATATTACTTATAGAACTGATATATTCTTTATCCATCCCCCCTCTCCCCCTTCCATTGTTTCGTTTTTTGTACATATATAATAAAACCTTCCTTTTTTCATTTTGATTTATAAAAAAAAAAGTTATCAGACTTGCAGCTCCTTCCTTGCCATGCCCTTGGAATAGAGACAGGCGAGATCATCAACTGACAAAAATCACTCAGAGAGTGATGATTGCCACACTTCACTCAAAAGAAGGTCTGCTAAAAATCATCGACTAACTTAGATAATGTATCTCGTTTAGAAAACGTAGAATTGTAACATACTGCATACAGATCCTGTAGAGTACGGTCACTAAAGAAAAAATGGAGTTGCTTACTTTTTCGCTTCTTTTATAGTTTTTTTTCTGGGATGTGACTATCATCTTTGATATCCAGAGAGATCTTTATCGTCGTTCTTGGATTGGTTCATGAAGGAAGAAAAAAATTTATTTTTTTTTGTCTGGGGATTTTTTTTTTGAGTTTGATATTTATATATCTTGCTGTTGTTATATTAGAAAGTAAGATAGGAAATGTATTTAGATATATTTTTATATCAAAAGAGTATTTTCTTTTTTCTTTCCCAAAATCTTCTCTAGTGCTTGGAAATTTAAAAAAAAGCACATACACACATGAGAGTAGCACGTTTTCTTTTTTGGGAAAAAAAATGACAAGCCACCTAATGGAGCCTAAAAATTCATTTTGAGCGGTCTTTACCAATCCTTTTTGGATTTATGAATAAGGTGAATAAATAAC